>OZ026627.1:22014372-22054372 GCA_964020975.1 Hermodice carunculata
AAACCGCGCAGGTTACACCACACTCACAAGAATCTGAAACTCAATGGCGCGAAACTCACTGTTCATACCACACATTTTGCCTTGAAGGGAATCAAAGCCCGGTCTCCAGAGGTTGAAGGGGGAGTCCACAGACCTCTGCCACGCATCTTCTGCAGCTAGATCTCTGCCAAAAGACACATGATTCGATACTTCTGTCACTAGACTTCCGCTTTCAAATCCTCTATGCACGTGCAATGAATCTTATGGGGCTGGGGTATCACATACTGGCGTCTGTACACAAAATTGTTGCGGCCCACTGATCACAAGAAAAACTCCCTTTTCTTCGATTACGATACATCACAGAATGGAATTTATTTTGTAAAAAGAGCATTCATACGATCTGGGACACACCACACTGATCTAGTCTTCTCCAAATTATTTTATATCTTAAGCAATCAAATATGAACAGAAGTAGATTGAATTTTGTACGGGGCATACGATAAACTTTATACATGGAAAGGCCACATTATTTATGATGTTATCGCTGTTGATGGCATAACGTGTGCGCTGAAAACTAAAAAAAAAAAAAAAGGGGGGGGGTGTCACTTCTGCAACATATGTTGTGTAGGCTGTGACAAACACAAGGAACAGCATCGCAGCCATATTTGTAAACAAATTATATACTCCTCCTCTTGCCCATGACACAAGGAACAGCCAAGAAGCTATAGTTGTAAACAAATTATATGCTTCTCCTCTGGCCCATGACACAAGGAGCAGCCAAGAAGCTATGTTGGTGAATAAATTTTATGATCCTCCTCCGGCCGATGGTCCGTGCGCTCGGTGACCATTTTTTCAGCGACAGAAAAGCAGATACTTCAGGATCACGGGGCTTTCGGAGGATATGTATACGTATGGATCGGTCCATTATAACGCATTCATTTCCGTGGATAAAAATGTAATTTTTTAAAAATTTAATTTAGAACTTTATTATTATCAAAGACTTATTTGCGCTTAACGTAAAAAGGGTTTCAAATACTTCGGCGTGCACAATATGAAATTGCCATCTGTACGATTCTTTCAGATCCCATGCACATTTCTTGAAAAGGAAACATTCTGAAAATGTAGTATCGACTCATATTTTCTTTTGTCAACCATCTTTGAATCGAGACTCAAACTTACTCTTTTTGACTAACATGTTTTGCAATCATTTTAAGGTAACTGTGATAGCATGCTCTGTACATAATGCGGTCACATTGTGGTACGGGTGTGTTATTGACATCATCGCGACAATATCACATCAACAATGTTGACAAACAATTTTGAGCCCGTAGACATCATCGACCAGCTATTTGCTTGTCTTTCCATTCCGCCTCCTTAGTATGATGCAGCTATTTGTACATGTGTAAATACTGATTAATAATTACGTTTTGCTCAGACCCTATGCATACGGCCTTTTTGACTTCATGGGAAGCACGGGGCCAGCCCATTAACTCTCCATCCCCGTTAAAACAGTGAAATCTGGCTGATGGTCCAATGTCGTGTGCTTCGCTACTTTTTGTCTGATTTCAAGAGTGAAAAGAAGCAATTCAATGAAAGTTGTAGATGAGGCTTGTCGGCATAACACGCCACAGATTAACAGCTTTCTTTGTGTGGAGTAGAGCCCAGCGCCCAACTCATGACAAAAGAGCTGTTGTCTCACTCAAGGGAGGGGAGGTGAGGGTGGGACTGGGGAAGCGTCTTCTTCTTCTTCTTCTTCTTCTTCTTCTTCTTCTTCTTCTTCTTCTTCTTCTTCTTCTTCTTCTTCTTCTTCTTCTTCTTCTTCTTCTTCTTACTACTACTACTACTACTACTACTACTACTACTACTACTACTACTACTACTACTACAGCGACTACAAGTACTACCAGCACTACAACTACCCAGCTACCCGTGCAATAAGTCTGTTCATCCGTTGAGTGCAAATCAAGTTTTCGAAAAAAAAAAATTGTGAACAGCAAAACTCTGATGATAATGTATTTTCAACTGACAATTACTAATGCAGAACGCGTCGTTTAATGCGGAGAGAAACATAATTTGCCCCATATTGATTCTGAATCAAAGCTACCCGTGACCCCTTTCATAATGCTTCAAATCGGTTTATGATGTCAGAAAGAGCAGCACAACCCAGATATATTGTTTTTTCTCACGTTCTTTATTTCTTTCTTTATTTCCATGCCACCCAAATTTATCCGGAGTTTTTCTCAGACACTATTATTCCCATAAACACCAAACGTACATAGATTCATCTACCAGTGAAATTGTGCATCCGGGTTTTGGATTTCCATGTTGTTCATAATGATGCAAGTTAGGGACAATTAAAATTTTAGAAGCTTCATCTGTTCCAAACTATCACAGATTTAAATACCATTCTCACTTCAATTCATCGGCTAATAATGAAAAACTATCTATTGGGCTGTGGAGCAAAGTTTTAGGATTGGAATTTATATTTATACAAATTAGGCACATGTGCAAAATTTAAATCGTGAATATCTTCAAACTTATTTTACAAAGAGATCCCCAACCAATTTCCATTGATGGGCTTGTGATACAGCCCAATCCATTGAACAGTAAAGCAAAGCTGTAGGATTTGATATTATGCAAATTAGACACATAAGCAAATTATAAATTTTGAATTTAAACTGTTATACATGAAGATGCAAAACCAACATCTATGTACAGGTTTGTGATACAGACCTATCCATTGAACATTGAAGCAAGGCTGTAGGATTTTAATTTATGCAAATTTGGCACATATGACAAGTGAACATATTGTATATTACAGAAATACATTTGAAATATATTACTAAATTACAGAATCTGCAAATAATTCCCAGTCTGGAGTCCGCAAATTTGTCTTTGTCAGGAAAGGAAATGCAGCATTGCAAATATTCCTGACATTGAAAGTACCCCGGATAATTTTCTGTCAACCAAATCTACTTCTCGTTTTCTTTGTGTGTGTGAGTGTGTGTGTGTGTGCGTGTATGTTTTATCACTACTTTTTTTTCATTTTTTAACTAATTAAAATACTTGCTTTACAGGAACACCTGACAACTTAAACATTGTAGCGTCACTGCTACTATCTATGTGTTTTTTTTTTCTTCTCCTCCCCCCCCCTTTTAGGGGAGGGGGGCAACTAAAGCACCTTGGCTTCTATAGAATGACTAAAGATCTGATATGAGTAAGCTCCAGTCATAACTTGTTCACAGAGCTGCCAAATTTGTGGAGAGGAAAGTTTTATAATTTTAAAATCTTCTAGAGAGGTGGCCTTGGCTTGGGCGTCATCAGTAGTATCTGAATGTCAGGTTAATGTTTCAGGAAGTGCGTCACTTTCTCCTATATAGCTCCTTTTCTAGTTTTCTTTTTTCTCCTTATATGACTACCATTATGTGACTACGAGGTCCATTGTATTCTATTCTGTTCAGTGATAGGTTAATGCTAACTCATGACGTTTAAGCCAAGGAGAACTGCAATTCCAGAAATATGTGTGTTGGAAAGAGCTCCGGGCCGCTTGGGTCCCATCCCTCTACCTGACAAAATAAAATATAGCCCAACTTGAATCCGTGCATTGGCTCCTGCTCCAAATGGATTATACCTAACTCCAACAGTAGTCATGTTAGATAATATTTAAATGCGACAATTATGGTGGAGAAGGAGAAATATGTCATTTAGATTAGATACCTATGACCTCAGATCCCGCGCCTTCTATCTGAACCTGAACCTCACCAAGATCACTCAACAGAAGAACTGGAATTAGTCCTGATCCCTCAGCCCCTTAAGGGCACCACTGATGAGGATGCATCGAGGTCCCTGAAAAGACTTGTAACCTATGGCAAGTTCAATTTATATTTAACTACAACAGATTTTTGCACACAATGGACGCCATTTTGTACAGGTATAAAAGCATCTTTGATTTACCACTGAAGGCCTTGCTGTTGGAATTCGGAGCTGATCTCTGTCTTTCCATTAAATTTGTGACCATGAAACCATCAACCATTCTGCTGTTTTTTTGGAGTTTTCCTGTTCATGGAAACTTAAGGTGGGCCTCAACCGAATTTACCAGTTGCAAACGTGAATCACACCTTGCTTTCTCGTTCATGAACGTTAAAGAGATTTACGATAAAAGAGAACGCAAATACAACTGTGTTTATCACAGGTACACACAAGCAAAACAAGTTGGATTCACTCAGACGATTAATCAAACGAGGACTTAAACGCAGTCGAAAAGTAACGGAAAGGCAAAACGAAACGAACGAAACTCAAATACACTGTGTTTATTGTATCCTCTTGCTCGAGCGGAAAAGTACATAATGCACACTCACATACATGTACATGTAGCCACAATACATTGTGTAAAATCAATTTATAGTTTTGTTCTGTCAGGCTTATGACACAGAGAAGCGTACGATGAACGATTTGTATATCATCTTCACTTAAGACACGCTCATAGTCGATACAATGCCATGTGCTACGAATTCCAATAAAATCCATGTAGGCTTCTTCACCAACGTAATGACAGAGAGACAAAGAAGTTTCTTAGTAAATAACTGATCCACTATGGGTGACCTTTAATATCTTTTCTTGTTATTCTAATTAGTTCCCATGTGTATTGAACTTTAATCTGCATCATCTCGGAATGAGCAGATCATACTATTTCTGAAACATGATTCATGCAGGGCACTTGTCTTATTGCCATATGAGTAACCTATCTTTAATATGCACTGAAACAGAAATTGGTTCAAGAAAGAGCAAACTGAAACTATGTATGTAAGAATATATAATATTATGTATATATATATATGTAAGTGTGTGTGTGTGTGTGTGTGTGTGTGTGTGTGTGTGTGTGTGTGTGTGTGTGTTATGTTCATTTGCATTATTATTAAGCCGATTCTGCATTCACATCGCCTGGAAGAGAGTCTCCGTTGAGGTACAAGAGAATTTATATCACGTCAAAATGAAGGATAACACAAGTCAACGGATGCCGTTGGCGCAACTTGCGCACATTGCGCATGCAGCAGGCTTTGGCTCATTGTGCCTGCACCACGCTTTAGACATTTTTAAGAATATCCAACTTAGGAACGAAAGGTTTAAATAATCATTTGTGAAACAGTGCGTTACTTACTTTCTTGCACACTTTCAAAAAATCCTTTCACAATACTTCTAAAAAGGCTTTTTTTATCTTCCAAAAGAACACAATCTGTAGATTGTGATATTATAGTTAGAGCCTTATATCAGCTATGTCGCCCCTTGGTAAGTCCCACGCCACCTCAGATATCTCTTTAAATCAATCCAGAGATAAAAAAGACAGAACATTCAATCCTCGGTAACGTGCTGCCGAAGCTTTCAGGAGCGCCGTGAGACACCACCGCATGTCTGAAAAAACACTGATGAGTGTATATTATCCTTTATGACTTGGGTATTACGGCCCCCCAAGTCGTAAATAAATTATAATTTCGTCGGCTTCTAAAAGAATAAGAGCTGTACCTTATATAAAATGTTTTGGCCTGGTTCCCTCCGGAATATAAACAATAAATGTGCACTAGTGCAGCAAATGCAATCAAGATTTTCACGACATATAATGCTGGGAACGTGTGCCAGAGAAACGGCGTCTACTGAGGAGATGGGTGTTTCTAAGCATCCCTGGGAACTGACTTGCTGGACAAATGGACAGTGACATAATGTGTTTGTATAAGCCTAAAAGGTGAAACAGTGTTAAGTCCCCGGACTAATGTTTACCGATGTTATCTTAGAATAAATAATAAATATGCAACTTTCAGGCAAAAATTTCAATTTCGTAGCTTTGTTTCCTCGTTGGACAAAAGATTGCTCCCTTTTCAGTGAGATCTTTACGAGTCCCTGAGCGACCACTTGAGTGGAAGTAGTTTGCCTTTACTGGATCAGGTGTTATGAGGAGGCAAGTCCTTTACGAGTCATATAATTCAATATCAATGTGCAAAATGCAACTCGAAAAAGTAAAACAAGTGTGACCCTGCTTATATCAAAACAATTCCCTTGAAGTTCGCCAACACATACATCCAGTAAAGACAATCTTCATGTCAGTCTCAGAAAATAATCTTACGTCGAAGAAATTTAATTGTTTAAAGCTGACAGCACTTTTAAGAAAAGCTACATACTCTATCATTTGTACGAAAAAATAACTCACTAGAGGTCAGCGTGTTGGACTTTACATTTGGCTAGGCGAGTGTGCCGAAGGTACTGGGTTCGAATCCCATACAGGTCGACATAAATTTATCGTATTTTTCACTTGATAATACTCTATTGGTTTCGAAGTGCTGTGGGCCATTGCTCCGACTTCGAAATTATATTAGAGGTGCATTTCATGAATTGTCGGTCTGTGGAAGTGCCCTACCGTGTCAATGTACAAGCCACACCTGCTATAACATCACCCTGGGTCCTTGGTCAACCTTTTTCGGGGTTGTCCCGATGGCCTAGAGGTCAGCGTGTTGGACTTTGCATTTGGCTAGGCGAGTGTGCCGAAGGTACTGGGTTCGAATCCCATACAGGTCGACATAAATTTATCGTATTTTTCACATTAAATAGCAGGGCCTGTGTTTTCATAATTTGTAAAATAATTTCATTTCCTCATATATATATATATATAGAGAGAGAGAGAGAGAGAGAGAGAGAGATAGACAGACAGACAGATAGATAGATAGATGGAAAGACAGATGGACGGAGAGGCAGACGGGAAGACAGACAGACAAAGACAAACAGACACATAGATAGACAGATAGACAGATAGATAGATTTTTCACATTAAATAGCAGGGCCTGTGTTTTCATAATTTGTAAAATAATTTCATTTCCTCATATATATATATATATATATATATATATATATATATATATATATATATATATATATACATATATATATATATATATATATATATATATATATATATACATATATATATATGTATATACATAGAGAGATAGACAGACAGACAGATAGATAGATAGATAGATGGAAAGACAGATGGACGGAGAGGCAGACGGGAAGACAGACAGACAAAGACAAACAGACACATAGATAGATAGACAGACAGATAGACAGATAGATAGATAGATAGATAGATAGATAGATAGATAGATAGATAGATAGATAGATAGATAGATAGATAGATGATAATAGAAACAAAAGAATTTCAGGGCTTGTCATAACTGTACAATTTCCAAACCATCAACAATTATTTCAAATTCAGCCTGTCAATTGTAATGTGTTTTTATAACAATGTCCGTGTAAGTAGCGTTTGACTGGGTAGGTATATGATGAATTATATATTATGTGAGGAGCGTATCTCCCATGCGGTAGCCCAGCCAACATGGAGAAACTGCAGGACAGGAAATACTTCAGTCCACTGTATCAGCACACCTGGTTTAACTCTCTGTTAAGATTAGCAGTGCTTACCCAGAATGGTATTGTGAGGCAGCTGAGCTGCGTTTGCCCGTGAGTTACTCAATATCTGTCCTACTTCCTTGGATACCGTCAATGTATAAATCTTGCAGCCAATTTCCCCCTAAATCATTATTACGCATGCGCAAAGTAGCCCAATTTTAATTTGGTGGGCCAAAGTGAAATTTGACGCGTATACTTACAGTCAGACTTTGAACACATTGGCCCTGAAGTGCGAGAATTAAGAATGAAGGTTTGTGTAACATTTTTATAGCAGAACCTTAAACTTTGCAAAGGCTCGGTTTAACGCTAGTAATCATTAAATAAACAATCGGTTTATTTTCCCCTAACATTTAATGTGAATAAAACAAATTGAAGCCACTTATATCGGGCCCCTGGTAGTATAGAATGGAACCGGAATCGCGAAGCCGATATGCAGTATACTATACCGAAGCGAATAGTTTGTTGGGTGGTATCAGTTATTACATCATAATGTATGATCCGTTGACGCCTTTGGTCTGCTGTGAAATCCCTCTTTACAGGAATTGATGATTACGATGTAAGTCTGCTGGATCAAGTAGCTATGTCACAGTTTAGGGCAGCTCATGAGTTTTTCTTTAGACGAATCTCGATTTTTCAGTGAAATGACAGGATTGCATATGGCAGGTTTCCATTAAAAATAGAAACAGACCAAGGCTTATCTGATCATATAGTATGTTTTTCCAGGGACAAGTCCACATATATATCTGCTTTGTATCGACCTGCATAAGTACAAAGGAACGGTGTGGTGATCCTGAGGAAAACTAAATATTCATCACAAAAATTCAACCCCGTGGAATCACTATTGTTTTAGGGAATTTAACTTATTTATGCAGGATGAGCATGTGTCTTTTCAATCATTCTGATGGCAGTTTTATTGAACTTGGTCGGTTCTATTTTGTCACTCTCTAATTTAAAACTTAACTGACCAACTTTTGGCGATATTTACACCACTGTAATTAATATTCTGTGATATTTTCCAATATTGGGATGCTGCAAATAACCGCTGCCTCGGGAAATCATTCGATAATGACCTTGGTTCACTTCCCATTTGATTTCTCTCCCCTCAGAAATCCACAATTTCCATTTGATACAATTCAGAAGAAAAACTCACGCCATAAGGGGCACTGGGTGCTCCCCTTTGAATTCATATTTGATGTTTTTTTTATTAAATCAACACTAATAATACTCAAATATAGGTAAAATGTATGTCACCAATTTATCTCAAGCTTTGTTAATTAGCATTTGCCAAGATGCGAAGACATGAAGCATGTATAGTAATGCTATTAACACATGAAGCATGTATAGTAATGTTATTAACAGAGTCAATTGCGAAAATGGCGAGAACCTATTCAATATTACATGTACATTGGATACAATAGAAGGCGAATCAGGAAATCAATCTAATTTCTGATTCCATGAAAAAGACACAAAAATTTGATCTCCAATTTCAAGACGTTGGCTTCGGATTATCCTAACGCCCCATCCCCATTAAAACTTTGTACAGTCCCTGCCAACATTAATGGCAAACGCTAAACATTGGCTGGTTACAGTATAAGGCTTATATGACAAATACTACTCCCCAAAGGCTAATATACTCGCTACAGAGCGTTTTCTGATGTTTTCATTTACAGCTTTCAAAGTCAAGTAGACGATCCATTGTATTTGAAGCAATCCACTAGTCATTGTCGACTATATTGCGTTTATTCTCACGAGACTCTTCGGGACGCTTCGTTTTTAATCTGAGGGGTCCTCCCTGCAGCGTCCCTTATGGGGGCAAGGTTCGCTGCGCGGGAAGGTTTTTCCACAACCGCCACTGTATGGGATTCCAGGATATAGGATGAAGCCTTCTACATAGGGATTTTCTTCAGTGTCCCATACCCATATTTATCTTTTCTTAACATTTCCTTCCGCAAAATTTAATTTTTATTTGAGCCTGCAAAACGAAATGTGCATGTCATCATAATACATCGTTCCGCAGCAGGTATTAACTGCTTAGTGTTGCCTACTGCTAGCGATAGATTCTTCTTCTTCTTCTTCTTCTTCTTCTTCTTCTTCTTCTTCTTCTTCTTTGTCTTCCTCTTCGTCGTCATCATCATCATGATCACCATGTTTTTCTTCTTTTAAGATTAAGTTTGGCAGGACAGTTGTTATCGTCTTGACTACGATTGAAATACAACCCTTGTTCGATAATGGTTGCTTGAAATAGTGCATCCTGTCTATCACTATATGCAAAGTCATTTGATACTGTTTTCAATTTATTAAGCGAATATTGCTATTGCAACTTTAGTATATCATCTCTTGTAAGGCAAAATTAGTGTATTTCACGTCAGTGTATTTGGTATTGTGACAACAATAATCATTCATTTCAAATGTAAATGTATATATACACACGCATATGTCTGTATATGTATGTATGTATATATATATATATATATATATATATATATATATATATATATATATATATATATGATAGGCAATTTAGCGCTAGTAGATTTTTTATGTATTTATCACCATCATCGTCAGTCGTTATTATTATTATTATTATTATTATTATTATTATTATTATTATTATTATTATTATTATTATTATTATTATTATTATTATTATTATTACATGCGTCTCCGAAGGGATTGAGTCGCTGTGAGGGTATTTGATACCGGATCATGCAAGCAGATTTGTGTCTGCAAGTTATTCTGTCACAATAAGTCAAATATTGCCAATATGGAATATTTCATGCATCTGACAAGGTAACATACAGTACTGCATTGCATTATTAGCCAGAAAACACGCTGTGTTCTGCTGACACGAAAAAAATTCCTACCGTCCACCTGTCTGCGTCTATTTCAGGTTATAGAAATTGAAATTCCTTTTAGTAGAAGTCAACAGAGGCGTTGCCGGTCAAACCAGAACAGCTGTCCACGAAAGACTGGATGTCCCCCGTCAGTATACACATTGGTCCTTGAATTGAGTTGTTAGCCCCTGACCTGGGTCAAAAAAGTAGTCACATACAGAGATGTTCTGTGAATGGAGACATTGAAAATATTGTGTCCAGAGGCAGTTAGATGAGCGGCAGTCAACAAAAATCACATAGCTATCGTAGATATTTGCTATTATGTGAAATTCCTGCTTATTGTCACACATGCAATCATCAATGTTATCTACTGAAAGAAGGACACAAGGCAGCGAGCGAAAAAAAAAGTCAGCTTTCGATAAAAGATATCTGATTGTGTGTGCAATTCATACTAGCATGCATATCTGCACATCCGGTGTGCCTATTCTACACAGCCTGAAAAGTCCACGAAAAACTGCGGGAGGACTAGCACACAACCGATTGTGTTTACAGATCTACTAACGCAAAAATGTGGGGTGCAAAGATTACTTTGTAATGAAAAAGAAATCAGGTTGTATCTGGAATTCATTCCTTTATATACACGTACACATCGTTTCTGGTGACTGTGCCTGGCTTGAACGAAAGAAATGCAGAATTGTAAGAGTGGCTGTAAAGGCAAAATTGTGTCTACAGATGAGCTTTCAGCAAACAAGACTGTTTTGGAATCGGAATATTCCTGAAACTCCTGTAGTCATGCAAATCCATATTTCATATTCACTGTGCCAACTTTCAAGGATAAAAATGAAACAAAATCCATACAAAAGTGTCACAGAAGCTGCGCCCACATGATTTCGGTCTACAGAGAGCCCTGCAGCAAACAAATATAATTAAAATGTGTGTGTCAACACACACTTTTTTGTTTTTTCCTGAAATTAAAGTGTGTGTGTCAACACACACTTTTCTGTTTTCCTCGAGTTCTTTCTTTCTTTCTTTCTTTCTTTCTTTCTTTCTTTCTTTCTTTCTTTCTTTCTTTTTTCTTCTTTACCAGCAAGTTTGTCAAATTATGCAAATTAGGGGCATTTGAAATTTTAAATCTTGAATATCTTCAAAAGTATAATAGATAGAGATGTTATTCCAAGTTCTACTAGGGGGTATTGACCATTGCGCATCTAATGAATTTAAAACAAATGTTGTAACAATTTAAATTATGCTAATTGGCAGCATTTGAAATTTTTAAACTTGAATATCTTCAAAATTATTATAGATAGAGAAGTCATTTTAACTTCTACTATAGGGTTATTGACCATTGCGCATGTAATAAATCCAAAGCAAACGTTCTTGCAGTTCAAATTATGCTAATTAGCAGCACTTAAAAATGTTAAACTTGAACATCTTCGAAACTATTATAATTAGAGATGTCATTTCAACTTCTACGAGGGGGTTTTGCATATTTAAGATTACCAATTCCAATTGTTGTTAATTAGCATAATTTAAATTGGTACAACATTTGTTTTAAATCCATTAGATGCGCAATAGGCAATTACCTCCCAGTAGAAGTTGGAATGACAGCCCTAACTATTATACTTTTGAGGATATTCAAGATTTGAAATTTCCAATGCCTCTGATTTGCAAAATTTTAAACATCTTCATTCCTCTGTATAAAACGGTCAAACTCATTGTATGGAGCTGCAATCTTGCCAAGTTTGGAGTTTCTATGTATAACAGTGTCAGAGAAAAGTGTCGGACAAATTCGCTGGTAAAGAAAGAAAGAAATAATTTCAGGCAAAACTTGAAAAGAAGATTTGCTTCCGAGCAAATTTGTCTGTGTGCTTTCAAAAGTTGTAAATATTAAATGCTACAACTTTTGTCCTTTTCGTACTTCACATTCTATTAAGCTTATGACCGGAAGAAAATTTAGAGTCCAAATGACCTTGACCTTTGTCCTTGACAGGTCACATGTAAATTACAAAAAATGTGAAGTGTTACAATACCCACCATTTAAGCCCAACATGAACCAAATCAGATGAAAATTGACCAAGTCATGGCTAGATGAAACTTTCCAAGGGCCAATTGACCTTGACCTGTGACCTGTAGACGTTACATACTAATTACAAAATGAGCGGTGTTGCAATATCTACCATTTGAGTCCAACATGGTTAGAATTAGATGGAAATTGGCCGAGTTATGATGGGATGAAACTTTCAAAGGTCCAAATGACATTGACCTTTGACCTTTAGAGGTCACATGTAAGTTTCAAAATGTTCAGTGTTACAATAGCCTCAATTTGAGCCCAACATGATCAAAATTGGATAAAAATGGACCAAGCTATGGCTAGAAGAAAGCCACCGTCGAAAGTGGCTTTTGACCTTGAAATGACCTTTGACCTTGAGGTGACCTCTACCTGAAGTAACCTAGACCTTCAAAATGACATTTTGACTTAAATTTGACTTTGGCCTTGACATGACCTTTGACCTTGACAACTTGACATTAAAGATGACCATTACCTTACTATGATCGAACTCCTATACACTCGAAACCACATCTACTATAGTATATAAGATATTGCAGATTTAAAATCTTAATTAGCCCTCATTTGCATAATTTTGAAAAGCATGTCCTCTCATTATAAAGAGGCCAGACTCCATCTATAGAAGTATAATTGTGCTAAGTTTGGAGTTTCTACGTATAATACTTTTCAAATGAAATGTCAGACAAATTTGCCTGCAAAGAAAGAAAGAGAGAAAGAAAGAAAGAAAGAAAGAAAGAATTCCTAGAAAAACAATATTTCTGTGTTGGCATACAGACATAACAAAAACGTGGGTGTTGGCACACACATTAACTACTATGCTTGTCTATATTAGTAATAGGACTTGCCAGGAATAAAACCTCAGACCTCTTACATTCCTTGCTGAACACAGTGATTCTAACATATTATCCACCCCAAGTGGAGTGTAAAATGATACGTGTTGCTTGATATGCTTAGAAGGTGGCCATCGATGCATATGTAAAGGACAAAGAGTTTTGTAAGGGTAATATGGCATTTTCGCATTTGCGTTTTGCAAAATATCACGCCGACGTTTTTGCTGAAGCTGTACAGTTCAATGTAGACAAACCTGATCATTATGAGTTGGCGCCTTCACCTTACAGCTAGTGTTTGATATTGAAAAGGATGAATTCAAAGTGAAAGGGCGGACTTGTCCTGTTTTCAAGACAAAGCGACCTCAGCTCATTAAAAACAGTTTCTGTTCATACTTATTCGCCTCGGTTTCATATCAAGACAAGATTGACCAACTCAAAGGTAGCCTTGCATGTAATAGACACCAATATGAGGAAACTAGTCTTTGTGCCTAAAGGTTTCGTTTCGCAGGCATGACAATATGTGTATGTATGTATATATATATATATATATATATATATATATATATATATATATATATATATATATATATATACGGGTAAAAGGCTCCGAAACATGTTGAGTAGTTACCCGCTGAAGACCCTTTAATTTATTTGGGCTAATACAGCCTATGTCAAAATTTTACAGAGGAACGTGTGCAATATGGACAATAGTACTTCTATGTATACAAGTTAGACAGGGACAGGTCAGCTTATGGAGAGTAAAGAGTTCGGACTGCGGAATAGGGTAATGACTACTAGGAAGTGGTTTTGGACAAAAAGACACAAATACAATATACAAGAGCGATCTTTCCATGGGGAAGAACGCGCTTTGTGTACGGGTCATTTTCTGCAGAAACATATCAAAGAAAAGGCTGGGTAACTAGGTCTCCAATGTTATCACAGATGAGCTAGTCTCAAAGTCACGAGGGGAGCTCTGAACTAGCGATGGAAGGCTGACTACCACCACTTCGACCTGCGTTCGAACCCTGCAGAAGGTACACACTTTCGTCCAGGAAAAGCTCCTTTCCGTCGAGTGGAGTCCGATTCTTTCTGTTTAAGGTTCGCATGTGACAAGGTTCAGGATCATCTGTTGAGTTCCGCAGGTTGATCTGCGGGCTGTCCGGTTTCCCCTAAGTTCTTAATGACAGGGCTAAGATTTGCCCATTGCACACTGGGGAAGAAGTCTTTCAATCTGCGTATTGGGCCTCACGGGAGAAGTGTCTGATTCAACAGGCTATCATCATCATCATCATCATCATCATCATCATCATCATCATCATCATCATCATCATCATCATCATCATCATCATCATCATCATCATCATCATGATGCTCGGATGGGGGGGGGGGGGCGCAGTGGAGGCACGCCCCCCACCCTTCAGCTCCCCTTTTTTACCATTTTGCATGTCGAATTCTCAAAATTATCGGGGACCCCCATCACCTTACATATTCTCATTGTTTACGTTGTGCCCCCCTCCCCTATCACACAAATTCTGAATCAGGCCCTGATCATCATCATCGTCGTCATCATCGTCATCATCGTCATCGTCATCATCGTCGTCGCCATCATCATCATCATCATCATCATCATCATCATCATCATCATCATCATCATCAATTTTACAAGGTTGCTGTTCAGTGCAATAATTGTTTATAAACAAGATTATCAGTGTCAAGTGATATTGCGCTGTGTCTTTGACCTGATTAACAAACAATTTATCTTATTTTCGCAGGGAGAACGAGTGAGAAACAGACAAGACTCTGCACGTTTCCAACGCATGGTCTTTTACCAAAATACACATCTAGTTTACACAGAGTCAAGTCAGGGATTGAGTCAATAGCTTGTCTGTGTGTGTGTGTGTGTGTGTGTGTGTGTGTGTGTGTGTATGTGTGTGTGTGTGTGTGTTACTGTGTGTCTGTGTGTATTTTGGGCGCAATGTCTTTTTAGCGCCCGGTGGCATGTTGTTAATTTAGATCAATCATATCTTCCACGGGGATATAGGCATGCCTCTGTCTGAACGACAGGCCCCTTTACGAAGAATCTTAATCTAAAGTCATCGATATGGTTCAGATGTACAGACAGTTACCGTGACTATCAGTTAAAGACGTTAATCTATACGTGTCCCAGACAACAGTGGTGTCATAAATGCCACGGCGACTTGAAAGCTCTTCCTGTCATCAGGACTTACTGACACAAAGTGAAATCTAGTCGTCCAACACTTGCCATACTCGACTTTATTAATGCATGTCTTCATGCCAACACCGAAATCTAATGTTCCCAATGCACCACACTTTTGGAACCACACCTTTCTTTTGAAGATGCGTTCATTTAATGTATATGCTTTATTATAGCTCACACTTACAGGACGCAACGTGCAACGTAACCAGACACATCTCCTGACTTTCATGTTGTGCATAGCGTCCTATGTTTGATCATTTCACATGTCAGATTTATCTGAGCATGCTTATATTTTAATGGTTATCTGAAGAGGATAACTTGACATATGCAATAGAAACTGAAACACACTGGCTATACCACACATACATGCACAGATACATACACACGTACATACATACATACATACATACATACATTCATACATACACACACACATACATGCATGCATGCATGCATGCATACATACATACATACATACATACATACATACATACATACATACATGATATATTAATTAAATTCCATCCTACCAACCACATGTGCGGTGTACAGGTGCCAACGTTTGATCACAGCACACATAAACCGTGGTGTCTTTCTGGCTTGGTATGTCTCTTGCATAATTCGATAGCGTGAACAAATAACAGATGTAATGTCAACAAACCATTATACACAGAAAAAATAATTTGCACATATAAAGGAAAATGATTACCAGATTCCACGCCGCCAACTTCCAGGCAGTTCAAATCCAATGAATTTCACAGAAAACAAATCCTAAATCTAAATAACCTTTAAATTTTCAAGAATTTATGTATGTATGTACGTGCGTACTTGTACAGACAGATGTGTGTTGTGTGTGTGTGGGGGGGGGGGGGTGCAAAGAGAAAGTGAGCGACGACAGGGTCTGAAGAACACTTCATATCAAATCTACTCAAATACATTATGTGAAAGTCATAGCGAAACTCAGTGGCCATTCTCTCAAGTTGGTCACATACATGTACTAGTACCTTTTGTCTGTGCGACTCTTCATTTTGCTCCATTAGGCACACATCTTTGGCGCATATCAAGGAGCCTGGGTGTGAAAGGAGAGTGGACTTGTACATTGCAGCTGTCCCTATGTATGTTGCCCTGTGTCATGTTTACAAAGAGATAGTAAAACATCTTCTTGACCACAGGACCAAGTTCCATCCTTGGGTCCCTGCTTTTCCTAGTTTTGATCAATGACATTACTGCAACTATTATTTCCGATACTTTTTTTTTTTGGCAGATGACACAAGTTTTCTACAGAGAATGTATGCCCACCAGCCCCGTCCCACCTTATTTCTACACAGCATTTAAATACTTAACTTGAAAGAATTTCCATTTGGGAAAAAAGTGGAAAGTCATCTTTAACGCTATTAAATCTCTAGCGCTCCTTGTTCCCACTCAACGCGCCAAAACTGATCCGAAATCTCTTTGTCTTGGTGATTCTGTTATAAAAGTATATGCCTCGTTTCATGCTTTGTCACACCATCAGGCTTCGTCAGAAAAGTGAGGGCTTAATTATGTGATGCTACATATTGTTTAATGTGCCATCTGGCTATGCTATGTGCCTACGCAAAGGTAACATCAATGGTTGAACTGTGGTGTTGGTCACGACCACAAACAACTGTGCACAATATATTGATATCTTTGTCAGCTTCTCTAAAGAAAAAAATTCTCAGATAATTTTGTTTGTTTAATTAAACCCTATTATGAATCAACTTTTGTTTTTTTACGTGGACTGTTCAGAGTATCAATCAACTTAGTCATCCTCTGTTTCACACGATAAACATAAACTTGTGTCATCACTTCTTAACGTAGACTCTGTCGGCCAATTTGATTAAATTGGAAACATGACTGCCAATGTTTGCTAGCATTATTAAAAATGCGATCATATTCTTTGCACCACCTTGTTAAAAACATGAAAGCATCTGCAATATCACTTTTTTTTATTTACACAATTCCTCACATACAATTGGTTGCATGTGTGGTATGTCGAGGTCAACATCATTTGCTGACATATCAATACAATTACACGTCAATTGCCTTTAACAAAACACGAAATTTTCCTTTTGAAAGCTGCCATTTGAAATCTCAATTTCTCGAAATCTTCGAAGTGATTCTGTATACATGTATATGAATGTGTATGTGTAATGTATATATGCATGTATATAAAATATTTATATGACTATTATAAATTAATGACATCTTATCTAAATCGTTGCGAAAAATTTATTTTCACGTCAGATATTCAAAGTACACGTTGTCTGGATGCACATCGATTGGTGCGCAGCTTGCCCCAAGTTGCAGGCTGTAAACGACCAACATACCATGTTCTCTCGTGGCTTTGATGATTGCTATAAGTAATATACTTATGTATATCCACATATTGTGTCAACTACCCCGCTTATTCTCAAGAAAAGAAAGCGGAAGAGAAAAATGCTGGGAATGTCATCTCGAGTTTAGAATGAAAAGAGTCTACACATAAAGAGAAGCTAAAGATAACAATTAGGCATATGTATTTGTCTATTACCACTAAGTATTATCAAAGAATGCCCGTCTGTCTGTCTGTCTGCCTGTCTCTCTCTATGATATATATATATATATATATATATATATATATATATATATATATATATATATATATATATATATATATATATATGTATATATATATATATATATATATATGCATGTATGTATGTATGTATGTATGTATGTATGTATGCATGTATGTACGTATGTGTGCATATCTGCTTTATGGGGAGCGGCATTTCACAAACAATGTAAATTACAACGTTGGACAGACTACAGGAAATATCAACATTCGCCAGTGTTAGCCTATCGACATTTGCAGTAAGATAAAAGCCATTATAATGAAACCAGGGGCAACAATTACCTTTAGTTTGAGGGTAGTTTGCTGCATCACAAGACAAAACATTTTTATTTGCCATCCGACACACGCACACATATCTATTAACACGCAGGCAATTATGTTTATGGATATGTGTGTGTATTTGTGTGTATGTATAAATTAAGACTTGTTACCTATCAGTCACTTACAGATACTTTATAGTGAATCATGATGACTCCAAACACTTTGTAGACAATAAATATGAGACTGCTTATAGATTCATGATTGGGCACTCCTTGTGCAGGGTGGAAAGAGATCATTTGCTTGTCATATGAGCGCAGCTTGTGTCCGATGAACGGAGATTACTTGCGTAACACTAGCACACAACATCTTTTGGAGCTTTGAATAGTGCATGTGCGCATGAGCCGTTACTGGACGCTAGAATGATTGAATCCCAAACGATTATGGCACGTCTGTGAAATCTTATCTCTGATAGTTGCGTAATCGAGTTTTGAACGATTTTGTTGAGGGTGTGTGTAAAATTGGTCATCGAATAAACGTGGTCGAATTCCAAAACGAGTTGGCTACGTCTACAAAACACTCCCTGACAAGCAACGTCCTTTCTTACAGGCTTGCCGCAATAATGCTATTGAAGTATCGCCGTTAATCTATATTATATAATAAATTCGTAATATTCAAATAGCAAATCAACGAGAAGGTCTGGTGCAATAAAGATACAAGACAAATACTTACAGGAACAATACGAAAACAAGTACGGTAAGGTCCAAAGAAGAGTAACTAGGGGAAAATTACTTGTCTCCGGATTTTGCCATGTGTTGATTTTAGGACATTGCTCTCTTGTATGGTGAATCTTCCAAAAATTGAAGAACAGAACATATGTATGTATTGCTGGAACTAAATTGTGACCGCTCTTTCGTACCAATGTGTACGGTCTCTCACACTTTTATCCAGAAAAATGTTTTGAGGTCCATTCGGAATTATTACCTATATACAATCACTAAAGCGCGCCAGTATATTAACTGGCGTCTGCTTAACGTTTATGTACACAGACACACACACAGACACACAGACACACAGACACAGACACAGACACACACACACACACATATATATATATATATATATATATATATATATATATATATATATATATATATATATATATATATATATATATTATACTTATTCATCATCATAAAGTATCTTTGGTGAAAAAATTACACCAGATGGACTATCGCCCCAGTATAAGTCTAAGCAGAAAAAGTTTATTACTACTATTCATAACCCAGAAAATATATATTCGTTACATTCAGAATATATTTAATTATTAATTGTGAATAGCTGCTGCCTACAGCTTTGAATATTTATTGCATTTTTGTTCATAAAGCGTTAGTATCAGATCCGCAAATTACCTAGAAAATACTTTCTGTGTTTTTATGTCCAAATTATACGCGCTCGTGAGCAAAAATTCCCTGGATACTGACACACAGAAATCTTCCCAAAATACTAACTTTATACCCTAAGGAAAACTCAGGACGCAGATTGACTACTACTACTACTACTACTACTACTACTACTACTACTACTACTACTACTACTACTACTACTACTACTAATACTACTACTACTACTACTACTACTACTACTACTACTACTACTACTGCCGCTGCCGCCGCCGCCGCCGATGATGATGATGATGATGATGATGATGATGATGATGATGATGATGATGATGATGATGATGATGATGATGATGATGATGATGATGATGATGATGATGATGATGCCATGGGGAGCAACAAGAACATGGAGCATCATGTCCAACGTGAACAGTATGACGTAAGTCCTTCACACCACCTAATCCTTCTTGACACTCATGAAACCATGTCAACATCAAGGACTTCTCCTCCTAGGAAAACCGCCGATTCAGCATATAAGCCTATGGTAGGCGTTACTACAAATGGCATTGCAAATATCAACCCTTTCCTCTTTAAACTGGCCAAAACCCGTTGTCGGTCAAATGTCTTCTGCTTCAGTGTTTTCAACAAGATTCAAACCTTCTCTAGTGATAACCTGTATTCACAGGTCACCGGCTGCAAACGGCCACCTAAAAATCCCCATGTCGATTTCCATTGAAAATAACTTCCATAAGCGGTCACCTGCTTTCCGCGGTCAGCGGTCAGCTGCCCTTGCTTCATTAAAAAAAAAAAAAAAAAGCAAAAGCCCTGACCCCCCCCCCCCCCCCCCCCCCACTTTATTGAGCATTCACGTGTAGTGTAACAATCTCTGCATGGAGCGTGACAAGTAATAGGAGGTATTTATATAGCTACAGACCCAGTCTGGTCCTGTCAATTGTCAGGCAACCGAAATCATCCGACGCCATGATGTGGGCACTGCACCAGTTATGTTACTTTACCATGCACAAATAACACCATTTTTACCAAACTAATAAAATCTTTTCAATACATTTACTAACTTGTATGATTTAAAACTCAATGAATGACTTTTGTTAAACATTTTTTTTTTCATTTCAAGTTCTTACCTTTATCATGGAAGTGCATCTGGCCCTGCTATATACGCCAATCTGCCCTCCTTCCTGTCAAGTTCCTTACTGATGCCTAGGCGACAGCACAGGTTCTCAGTTAATACTAGTATGAATACGTCCTTTTACGGCTGGTAAGTTAAGTGGACACATAAGTATGGACGGCAGGAAATGTTTATCACTGGGGCACAGAGTGGGGGCGATTAAATGGCCGGGGAGCGGAAAGAGCAGCCGAAATGTAGCTGCAAAAAGGGATATCGGTGGGATACAAACTCAAGGGAATTGGAAAAGAAAAGGGACATATTAAAAGTATTTGCAAATAATGTGAGTCAACATGTCAAGCCGCAAGCATGTGACAGGAAACGAACAGATCGATGAATTGTGTTTGAAATGGTTTCGGGATACAACTCAACTACGTATTTATGCTTCTGGGCCTCTGTTGAAAGAACAAGCATTTGCAACAAACAAAACCAACAAACTAACAGACAAACGTCACTTTTAATTCATTTACGGGACTTCAAAGTTTTAATTCACGAACATTTGTACATTTTCCTAGTTTTGTTTCACGTATTTTTTAGTTTTAATCAAGAATATTTGTACAGAAATGTTTTCATAATTGAATCCAAGGTCTTAACACATTTGTATACACACATGTTTTTCATGACATATCATTTGCAGTTCAAGCGACGGTCACTTCCAATGTACCCGACTGTGGCTGATAGCGACTCGCTAGTAAGAGACCATCTCAATTAAGCGCCTAGCTTACCCTTTCTCTCAGGTGGGCGCTTAAGACAGGTACCACTAATTTCACTGGTAATGAAAAAGACACTTTGACTGAGAATTGTAAAGTAGACCTATCAAGATCACATGCCCCATCAACATATTTTCTTGACAAGGGTTGGGCACTAACTGCACAAGCCATACCAATGCAAGCTGTTGACTCAGTCTTAATTCAAGGGGAGGCCGGCTAAGGCAATATATTGACCAGATCAGTTAGTCGTTGTACCCATGTATTGCATGAAACTGGGAGAAGCAAAAAGCAAGATTGCAAAGAGGGAACTGAATGCGACATTATTATTTGTATGATGATGTGTATTCCTTCCAGACCAAGCTGGGCGCACATTTTGCAATACTGCTTTGTGAATCATAGACTCTTTGAACCGCAACTTTTACTTGTTAAAGTATTCCCCGGGTCAGTAAGCCCCTTGGCCGATAAAAGGCAAAAAAAGCAACACCAAAAAAAAAAAAAAAAAAAAAAAAAATCCACTTCTTTGTCAGCAACCAGGCTTCTGACCACTGGGTCAGTAAATGTACTATAAACATATTATGGGTTTGTACTCACCTTAAGAACTGTTCCTCTGAAATACGTATTCACATAATTCTACTTTGACTCGGGTTAAGTTTTACAAGATCTGTAACTTGTATGATGAGAATCCACTCCGTTATCACCAAACATGTCTGTCCGTCCGCCTTCATAAAACCAACTTTTCTATTGATAAGCCTTGAACCATAGGTTTGTAAAACGAGGGAAAAGTGTAATCTTCTTGACAGACACGTGTTAGGCGACCGAAGAGCACAATGCTATCTCACAAGAAACAATATCCGGATTGCAAATTAGGAAATGGAATGAAATTCCAAACTAGTTCAGGTAAGCTGTGCGTGTTATGACCATCTCAAGTGAATGCTTGCCAGTTATGACTGAAAGCTGCGCGTGTCACTCTATGATTAAGGCGCTGCATGCCAGTATTTAGCCAATCCTCTTTCCAGATGTATTATGGGTTGTGCCGTCCTCAGTAGGGCCTCAGCTCACTGTGCCGGTCCACCACGTGGGAGTGGACCGTCACAAGCTGTGTGCGAACACCGAATGGCTTCAGCAGACAGCAGATGAAAAGCCTTAACTGACTCTTCCCCGGTGTTGTCGGAGCGAGGCAAGGATACGTGATAATCGGTTAGTGCATATGATTATTGATTAAGCGTGCAAGGCACGGTTCGTGCCTTCAGAGTAAAGCTACCTGCCTCATTACTATTGACAATTACCAAAATGATAAACACAGCCTGACAAAATACCACAAACCTGGCCAATCGGTAGGCAAAAGACAAGACAACGATTCTGCCCTTTTAAATGATTCCTCGTCAGTCCTGGAAATGAAAAATAAACCTTGACGGTATATGCCAGCGTTCAAAAAAATAGCGCAAGCATTATGGAATTGGTAGTTTTCAAAAGTGAACGGTGGAGTCACAGGAAAGTACATGCAATTATATATGGTGTTAAGTTTCGCTCCTGAAGAGGGAACAGACGCATACAAAGACTAGTGGTGAACACAGATAGTCGGGTTTTCATTACAGAACGAGATGTGGTCGACCTGCGCAGACATGTACGCAGTATACTTGCACAACCCACACGGAGCCTCAGTGACATAAAAGGTCACAACAGTCAAGTTCAGTGTTAAATACAACGAAAAGCCAAGGGAAAACTTCAAGAACACCCATGCACAGGCCCAGGAACGTACATATGTACCTCCCCGATAAAGCCTGGGGATCTTACCTCACCTATCAACCGTAAACACGTCCATGGATCATATGACCCTCCGCGTTCACTGAACAGACAGACTTTTGTATGGGGGAAGATCATTCTTTTTTTTGATAAATAGATGCGTCTCTTGTACGGGGAAGATCATTCATTCTTTGGTAAATAGATGCATCACTTTTATTTACGCACTGAGGTCAGGATATGAACTGTGTCCATGGATAATTCAGAAACTCAAAATAGCCATTAAATGTAATGTTACCTTCCTGGAAACTGCCATGCCGTGCAAAGAAACAATTTCAGGCAACAGCGTCACAAGACACCCTCTACGCACTGCCATCCCGATGAAGGTATGCATACTGGCGTAGTAATTTAACAGGGTTCCCCCCCCCCCCCCGATGTAATTCCAAACTTAAGGTGAAAACGTGAAGACAAGCGAAAAAATCAAACGATATATTTCATAACCATCCATTGTTGACCCGTGAGTGACCTGATGCATAAGTTTATTAGTTTTTGAACAGAATCAGATGTCGCTTTGACATGACACGACGCGTCTGCATGGTCACATTGCTATTTTTGCTCCATAGTTGTGCCTCTGGTCTAAAACTGGATCCAACACAACTGAACGGATGGGAATCTGTCATAAACAAGACTACCATGGGGGTGTCTTCGGGTACATCGACTGCTTCATGTCATTGTAGCGCTCTTCATCGCAAGTATGGGCTTATTTATGGTCTAATGTGAGCCTATTGTATGTGGTGACATGGCCACCCAGGGTTTACCTGCGGTAGTGGGCGTGACAACTTCACATAGGTGTTGAAAGCTCCTTCATTTCTTATTATTACTGCGCTCAAATTCATATCCTTTTGGTTCAGTGACAGAGTTACTACATACATACATACATACATACATACATACATACATACATACATACATACACACACATACATACATACATACATACATACATACATTACATACATACATACACACATACATATACACATACATTCATACTTACATACATACATACATACATACATACATACATACATACATACATACATACATACACACATACATACATACATACATACATACATACATTACATACATACATACACACATACATACACACATACATATACACATACATTCATACTTACATACATACATACATACATACATACATCCATACATACATACATACACACACATACATACATACATACATACATACATACATTACATACATACATACACACACATACATATACACATACATTCATACTTACATACATACATACATACATGTATACATATCTTTGTGCCTGCATGTAGGTAATAATATGACAAACTATCCCATATGGTTTGCAAAATAACAAAGATTTTAAGGTGTTTAAAACAGAAGTATATGATTATGGTATTTTACTTCCATGTTGAGGAGTACGAACATAATAGTTCTGGACTTAGAAATACTTCCACTTTTGCATATAATTAATTTCAAAAGGGCATTTTGTGCCCATTCAGACCTACAAGATGCAACTTTCGCTATCCCACCATTCTGATGAAATCCATAAATGTATAATATTGCTAAAGCAACTTGCAGGAATGTAATGTACGTCAAGCAAATAATGCTTGGTTTATATCTAGCATGATCAGGTTCACTTTGGTCACCACTTTAACTTTTTATGAACCACACCAAAGTTGGGTGTTATTTATAAAATTTTAAAGGCTGGCAACCGAAAGAAGGCACAAAATTCAATACAAAAATGCTGTATATAATATAAACAGAAAAAAGGCGAACTGCTTTTTGGTGACATGGAAGCATATTACCAAGACTAGTTTGTCAACATTTACTTCTAACATTATCCCAGTAGTAGGGTCAGAATATGCTTGACTATATTTTCATTCAGGGCATAATTATTTTGATCATGACTTTGTAAACATATTTTGTCATCTGATTAACTGGTATTTATTGTTAATTGTTATATTTTGTTTGGAACTATAAATACATTTTATATCTTGGACGCTGCTCGAACTGTTGGTGGTAGTCTCCCGAACTTTTTCCAATATTTGTGGCAATAACTGCTTGCAACGATTGTCCAAGTATACAAAAAGCACCATCGCAAAAAAGGTGGAGTTTTTCAATGTAAAGTTAACCAACACTTTGTTCAAGTGTTTTTTCAAATGTCTGTCAACATTATAACCTGATGGACAGCCTAACATATTACATAACAGCATCAGTGATATTTTGGAGACAACTTGCAGTAGGACGACTTCAAAGACGGCACTGGAAGTATACATGACTTGTAAAACTAAAGCAGTCTGCATGATATGGCCAAGCGTATTGTCAAACTACGGTGGTTCTCTTAAACAAGGTGCAACTTAGATTGAGTCAAAATAAAAACAAAATGCATCATATCATAGACTTTGAAAGGTCAGGCCTGTTTTTACAAGAAATGTTTGTTTATGTATGCAAATTTAGCAACAATGTTCCGTCCAACCAAATCACTTTCTGAACCTGTATCAACACATCACAGGACAGCTGATAGATATCTATGCTATGGTAGGTAAGGTTATTAGTATCCCTCACATTCACATGGTGGGACAATGGTACTGTTTCTTTACTTTAACAGTATCACAGCCGATCTGACTTTTAGCTATATTGGACGGTTTATCACATAATCACCCATGTTTACAATGCGGAAAGGAATTTTATATTTGTATTTGTGTTTTTTTTTTGTCTAGAACCACTTCCTAGTACTAGTAGTCATTACCCTATTCTGCGGTTCAAACTCTTTACTCTCCATAAAACCTATATACACAAAGAAGTACTATTGTCCATATTGCACACGTTCTACTGTAGGATTTTGGCATAGGCTGTATTAGCCCAAATGAGTTCAAGGGCTTTCAGCGGGTAACTAATCAGAGCAAGTTTCTGAGCCTATATTACAAAAACGGATGCGAGAATTGGTCATTGTCGTGAACTGGGTATTTCCGCCGAGTTGCATTTTCGCTATTTTGCTTTTATTTTTTTCCAATAATTCAACATGTATCAGGGTTTTAAAAATTATAACTAGTGAACATCACGCGTTTGCTTATATTAGTTTAATTTCAAAGAAGCAAGCTGCTGAAGCGAAAACGTGTTGAATATTGCGCCTATAAGTTGTATTTCGTGTCACGTGTTCACGCTAACAGACAAGGCTTGAGAACTTTCGATGGTTCATGTATAGCGCTTTTAATGCTGGATAAAATGCCTAAATGTGTGGACCACACACACTGTGACAGCAGCAGATACAAGGTTGCTTTAGGAAAAGACTAGTGATTTGGATGCCGACAAGCCGGAGCTATTCACATCGAAATAGGTGTCAGGTGTCCGTGGACAGGGCTTTACGACCAGCCAGGTGCTCAATGCCTTATTACATGGTAAAACTAAAGACGGTATACTGCCGTCTTCATCAAGTCATTTACGAAAGGCAAGGGCAAGATAACGCTGACTGACCCCAGTTACTGTTGGACAATCGGGCATCTAAAAATCCTGGCCTTCAGATGGCGCTGCAGTACTAGCAATCCTTCCCTGGCCAGCGCCATGTTGGATTTGCATTGAGTGCAGTGGTAAACAGAGAGGCGGGTTTTGATTATTTTACACGATTTGGGGTGAAAACTGTTGCTCAAAGATGTGCAGATATTGCTGTGTATCTGGCTGTAGGGTCAGGGGTAGTGGGCATGAATTTTTCACGGGATAAGGAAATGAGGCTAAAGTGGAGAATTGCCAACCTGTTCAAATGTAAGGAGAAAAAGTAATCTTTCAAACTGGAGGGGACATGGAGTTACTTTTCCTTTTCTTGTTCAATCTTTCACTGTCTTTTATAATTGCCTTCGAGTATGCAGTGTTTTCACCTCAGTGTTACTCTGGACAAACAAATTACAAAAAAGTATCCTGTATACACAACAGACCCATAAAGCACTGTCCCCAGAGGAACTACACAACAACCGCATTAACACCTTGCTAATCCCCATGGAGTGACCCAACATACAAGCTCCTGGCTGTGCCCTAGAGGTTTGGCTCAGGTCAGGCTACTGGTGGCTTGTGTGCACTTCGACCAGGTTATTCCACATTAAAAATAATGCATGTGTGGCTATTATAATTTATCTTTATGGAACATTATTATACTTTTAATCACAGTCTCATAATTAGACTTGTCACAGAATTGTGTGTGGCCAAAAGAAATATCTATATACACACACTGCAGTATATGCCCATGCAGTGATGTAAACTAATAGCTCAACACATTGGAGTAAAGTGACTTAACTTAAAATCTTGGGATAAATTCCTGTAAGCTAATATATGAAACTGGTCAGCGAGTACTTACCTTTATACCAAATCACATTTTGTGCCTTTAGTTGGTGCTCCTCTCTTGATAAGTTCCTGTCTTAACTGGACATCAACATTCAACAAGTAAATTTGCTGCTCAATGAAAGACCACGCATGATCACAATCCTTTGTCCTTGTTCGACTCTGCCTTTCGGACTGTGGCCCGCCTGTCTATGCTTCAAGTGCAAGTACATGATGTGGAAAAGATTTTAAAGTCTCTGAAAACTAGTTCTGCTTGTGGTCCTGATGGTATAAGCAACAACCTGTTCTTGTCCAGTGGATATTGCATATATTCCTGTACGTCCTTTTAAGTACTGGAGAGCCTCCAAATTAGTCTCTGTATATTATAAGGCAATCCAGAGAAAATAAATATGTTTATAATAATAAACTCAAAAACTCTCCATCTCCCATGCTCAGCCATGTGAAGCCAGTGGGCACTCAACCAGGCTAGGGTGTATAATACCCCAGAGCCATCTACGGTTGAAACGCATTTCTTACATGGTCTATTTGAGGATATTACACATCTGTCTTTGCTGAGAGCTGACAGCGATGGCATAAATATTATTTGACTCTACATCCTTAATCGTGACCGCTCAATCGTCACTCACTAGGGTAATGAAGCTAAGTTGAATGTCTATTATATATTTTTTTGCAAAAATACTTTTGTCGGGATCTTGCTCTGGTTATTTTTTCCTTCGTTGCTGGTTAAAACGTCACCGGTGTATCGATTAACTTTTTCTTTTTGGCATATTTATACAAGCAAATGAATTTCCTAAATACAACTAAAGAAAATTCATAAGATAAGAAATATAAAACAGAATCAATCAACAACATTTTCCGTTATGAACCAGTCAGGTCACAAAATACTCGTGTCCTTGCGCCCACACATATTGCTAAAAACTAGGCTAGGCACCCCAAAAAGGATGGCACAGTTATGTTCGCCAATAACACAATTGTCAACGGGAATCGCTACACATTTATCACATTTGGTTGGAACAAAATTTGTTACACAAGTGACAGCTTATATATATATATATATTCAAAGTAACTAACATCAAACTTTCTAACAGGGTTCTCTGCAGGAGTCCCTTGTAAAAGTTGTACCTGAGGAGGACCACGCTGAGGGGCCACCAGAGGAGACGGGGCAAAACTTTCTGGCATCACTGAACATACATACATACATACATACATACATACATACATACATACATACATGCATACATACATACATACACACATACACACATACATACATAATGCATGCATACATACATACACACATATACATACATGCATACATACATACATATGCATACATACATACATGCATGCATGCATGCATGCATACATACATACATACATACACACATACATACATACATACATACATACATACATACATACATACATATATACGTGCATAAATAGATAAATATAAAAATGCGCCATATTATAAATTACCGAATCAAGTTATATATTTGCACCAAAATTTGGCCTTCAAGAATTTTCTACCAACAAGACCTTGTCATTGATTTTCACACATGGACCCATGATTTGTATTCATGTTATCAGTTGTAACTAATAGCTGATGTGCAACATGGACAAGATAAATAGCTTGAACCGTAGCAAGTTGGTATCTTATGGGATCTTGTAAAAAAAATCCAAAATTAAAAGTATAAAAAATCCAAATTTAAAAAAACACCAGAATTGGGATTACCCCCCCCCCCCCCCACCTCCCCCTCCCTCGATTCAAAATCACCATTTCCGGGAAATTGTAACTGGATATTTTACCATGTCCATACCTACTTTATATTGAAATAAGAAAATGTAACAACATATCACTAGGTTTTTCCTACGTGTATTTGCCTGTTCCGAACACAAAAACAGTAATATGTACCATCAAGCTACCAGCTCATTTGTTATTTTTTCAGTTTTGTTTATTGTACTGTTCTTCATCTTTTTTTGTGAGTACTCATCTGTCATATGCGAGAGAAAGCCGCTGTAACAGCCTGATAAGCATCATGTTGCATGATATTACACCACCAAAATGTTTTATTTTGCAATAAATTTACTTTGTGAAGACTAAAGTGTTGTTTTTTTGTGATGCTAGTGATAAGCCTGTTTTTATTCACAGAATTATCAAAGATAATCTAGCACTTGTCCTCCATTAAAGCATCTCATATACCTTTCTACATATCCCTCTGCCCAAGTCTCAAATTCCTCAACGTATTTTTTTCTTTTTTATTGTATGGATGCATGTGGTGCTGTGATGGCTTAGTGATAAGTGTACCATTTAGTGTCACTTTGAGGAATTTCTGACAATGCCATGTACATCAGACTGTGAGTGTGAAGAGATAAATCCCCGCAGTTAGGGCTTTAGGGTTACACATTACAAAGCATTTAGTGACAATATTTTCAATGAACATATAAATAGGTTATTGTATAAGTAATCGGGAAATTTGGAGCTCTGGTGAAGCTTTTCAAACAGTGGTACGTTTAACCCCTTATTTTCGCCTATCGCGATCTTTTTTTTTTTTTTTTTTTTTTTTGCTTTTGTTTGTTTGACTTCTGATAATAAAATCACTGTAAACTTTACGCATTGAAGCTGTGTATTTTTTCTTTTCCAAATAATTGGTGAGAATCCGATTTTGGCATTACCCTGTCCCCCTTTTACGGTTTTCTCTGATTTTTGAAAAGGGTATTTTTTGGTACGTGACCCCGAATACAAAGGCCAAGCAGTCACTAGGGTGTCAAGCTTGTGACTCTTGCTTAAGCCTTTTGCATGCTGGTTCACCATGGTTAATACTTGTTCAAGAGGCCAGATGGTGTATAAATATCTTTGCTTCATTCCTTTGTGTGTACCTATGCCAACGAATCTGATAAGAATGGCAATTTTCTCCGTTGAGGGCATCTTGTTTGCTGTGACTGACCCAGAGCAGAAACGAAATGTCTTCAGCAAAAATTTTGTTATTATAAGCCTGATTACTACAACTGTTTATCAGTGACATAAGATTCGCCCAGAAAATTAAACGTCGATGTTCTATGTGTTAAAGGGAAGACACCAGCACCTGTGTTTTAAGGAACGGATTTCCTCAGAAACATCATCGTTCTGGCTACCGTTCAGCGAGCAGATAGTTACACACAAACACGGGCATGCACGCACGAGCGCACGCACGCGCGCACGCACGCATGCATGCATATATATATATATATATATATATATATATATATATATATATATATATATAGACAGACAGACAGACAGACATGCATACATGCATACATGGCGCGGTTTTTCAGGGGACTCTATCGCCACTGCGAGATATGTGTTGGTGGATTCCATAATTTCCGTAATAGCTACCTACAAGATTGCGTAATTTACATTTATATACGAAGTATATTTCCTAGCATTCAAGACACATTCGATCTTATGATGTGTTCCTCGCATAACAAGAGAAATGCGGTCCTCTGTAGGCAAGCAATGCTCAGTGGTATGCTTTCATCAACGGGGTCATGTTTCTAGGATCCAAACTGACTTAAAATGGTGTTTAAAAACGCTGTTGATAAAACAATACACATCATTTCGTTGCAGCACATACTGGTATATAAACTTTAACGCATTGTGGAAAATGGCACCTCGGGCACCTTTTCCTTTGAATTTCCTTCAGATTTGATATGCAAGTTGTTACTAAATGTAGCACGGCGCCTCAGCTCTGATAAAGTCAAATATTTTTAAAAAGTGACGTATATGTACAGGTGACTAAGCCTTAGCGTCATGTCCAATATAACTTGTCTGCAAGACCTTGTACGAGGCTACTTGTCTAGATACTTATAAAATTGTACCTCCCAGAACGTTTTGCGTTTTCAGAATTTGATATCCATAGCATGTAATTACCAATTATACAACGCATGGTAAGTACACCCTCCATGTCATGCAGGTTCACCTTGACCTTTACTTACCCAGTGATACGAGGCAAATAAAGAGGAATGCCTCAAGGTTGTTGAAATTATGACATGTGGACAGACTAAGTTCTGAGTTCTCCTAATGATAGCCTGGACATGTCATCATCCGCAGTCAATAAATATTCCCAATATGTGGGCCGAATATTACATGCTTACAATCAGATAAAATATATCGTGGCCACGGCAATGGATATGTACCTATAACAATTCAATGAGGATTGTCTTATCGAATGCGTTGATCAAAAATAATGATAGGAATTGCTTTAAAAAATCATTTTTAAAAAGCGATTTTGTTTATTCAAAGTGCTTGAATATACATGCTGTCTAAAGGAACACACATGCTGACATCTGTCACCGGTGGAAACGCAGGAATTATTATACGTAGCAAAATTGTAGGTTAAATTCTCAAGATATGTTCCTGGAACACTTGGACTGTCTCTGAACATTTAAATCGGTAACTTATTATACAAGTACATTACACATAACACAGAGACATATTATTACTGCTCCCTTCATTCATCTATCCCTTGGAAATCAACTTTGCTAACATCTTAGATCCAGAGAGCAGTTTACGCCCGGGACTTGGCACCGTCAATTTAAGTCAGTTACGATTTTCCATAAATTATGCCCAGTGATATTGCAAAACCACTGTCCCTGTGTAATTGGTTACCAAACACCCTGGTGGTTGTCATGCGTAATACACACACGTGACCGACTGACCCGGTACTCTTTTCTGTCCACGCAACACGCACTGAGTACACAAGAGAAATGACGTAATGCTGGTGTTCCCCGTGCCATCTCGCTCATCCATGGTCATTCTCACGGCAGCCATCACGGAGAAGACAGGAAAATGTGAAAAGAATAACCAGGAAATAATTGACAAACTGATTGAGTAGGTCAGAGTTCACCCCACCTTGAACCATTGTCGCTGATCAGACTGCAAGAACCGAGATATAGTCCAAAATATATGGACGTGTATAGCAGAGGAAATGGGGAGGGGGGGAGTGTATACATTGATTGCAGGTAGGCCAAGTAACCCTATTAGGTCTACTATAACAAAAAAAAAAATGACTTCAATATGCCTACAAATATTCTATAGGCTTGGGAAGCTTAGTAACGTCATTCAAATACAAATCAAAGTTGGGGTGGAGTAATGTAGCAGTTGTCCAAATCCATGTTTAAGGCGCATAATGTCCGCTCCTAGGGTGCCATCCCTAAATTTTGTTGTATTTTTTTTTCTACAATTTTATACACCTACTACTCCTTTCGGGCTCAGCCCCCTTATCACTGAAACTAAATATTAAAACCCATGTTGGACATTTTGTTATATCAGCCTCCCAATATATATATATATATATATATATATATATATATATATATATATATATATATATATATATATATATATATATATATATATATATGTATATATATATATATGAAATTGCCATTTACTGCAAACTAAATGGTATATAGACAATACAATGGGACAATGATTGTCACTGAACGTGACCAGAGAAAAGTGGAAAGGCCTACTCTCCCACCCTACCCAAACAAATTATTTGCATTAATATGAATTATTCATATTTTACACAAACGAGAGAAAAATCTAGATGGAGACGACAGGGGGATAATATTTCACGTATAACGTTTGATTTCAACAATTATAGGGTGACGCATGTATGGAACCACGACACATGTACTGCGTCAAAAAAAAAAAACAAAAACAAACAAAAAAAAACCGCCCCCCCCAAAAAAAAGCCCGCAAAAAAGCGTACGCGTCGTGCATAAAAGCTCATGTAACACGCAGCTATGGAAGCACGGCTTGTTTTACGCGTGATGTGTGGAGAGAAAGCTTCCTTTGCAAAATGGTATTACTGTAGTAATACCAGGCGTGTAGATATATGGCACTTTGCCAACTAGCGGCACAGAATAAGATAAGATAAGATAAGACAAGACAAGACAAGACAAGACAAGACAAGATAAGATAAGATAATCCGTCGGATTTACACAACGAACAACGTGAGCAACTGAAGCTTTATGCCGACACCCGATGCATAAAATGTAAAATCATGCTCCACTGCATAAAATTAAACAGATACACATTCCAGTAATAAAATTAATCAAGGTACAAATGTAGTTATAATACAATGACCAAATGAAGACATGAATGTCAAATGCAAGTACAAGTAATATCACAGTATTATGACTCAAGACAAAATTACAGAAAAAAAAAAGAAAACAAAGTTTCTATCAGCTTGCAAGAATACTGTCAAAATTATGTCCTTGAGCAAAAGTTGCAACTGCACTCTGAGCCATCCCAGCAGTTTAGTAATGTTTTGAAATATATTTATTACAAAGAAGGCAGCACAGAGCAGACAACAACTGCATGCAAAATGACGGAAGGAAAAGAAAGCGCAAGCAAACGGGGTAAAATTACAAAAAAATGTGTTGTGTTATGATTTTATTTGTAGTGGAATTAAAAAAAAATGGGATGAATTCGTTACCCGTGAGCTGACTTGGTAATAAAGCGGTCGACCTGTGGGTAACTAACAGTAGTTAATAGTCCAGAAACACACACACACACACACACACACACACACACACACACACACACACACACACACATACATACATACATACACACATACATACATATATATATATATGTATATATATATATATATATATATATATATATATATATATATATATATATATATATATATATATATATATATATATATATATATATGCCAAGCACCTTTCTCACCGGTTTTGCAATTTACTTCATTTCCATTTTCACATTCTAACATTCTTTATCATGTGGGTTGCTTTGCGTTGAGACATCGATCCGCCTTCAGATACGAGCATGTGCTTTACTTGCTATATAAATTTTCCGCTAAATGCAAATCACCGTTGCACGTATAAAAAAATACGTTTTAAATTGATTAAAAATCACTACAGACATCAACATCATTGGCGCAAAAAGTATAAGTAGTTGTCTAGTACTGGTGGTATTATTATTATTATTATTATTATTATTATTATTATTATTATTAATTGTAGTAGTTGTAGTAGTAGTAGTAGTAGTAGTAGTAGTAGTAGTAGTAGTAGTAGTAGTAGTAGTAGTAGTAGTAGTAGTAGTAGTAGTAGTAGCAGTAGCAGTAGTTGTAACAATAATTATATTAAAAGGAAAATAATTCCTGCCTGTTTAAACCAAACATGGTGAATGCTAACCGAAATGGTTGGTTGTCAAGAGTCGCACATGCAATATACACATAGAGCTTGCCTGACAAACAAGAGTTCTCATAAACAACACCATTGGTTCGTTTGGCCGACATGTTCTGGCCGGATTTTTTCCTTGTAATATGGAACAATTTTGGGTAAGACTAACCGCATTTTTTTTTCATCGGAGACCGTCAGACCAGAAGTATGAGTTCAATGAAACTGCCCCATGGCTCCCAGGCGAAGTGCTCTTGATTAGGGATCCTTGATAAGTGTCAACATTTTAACAAGTGTGTAAACCACATACTTTTCATCAGGAATACCTCTCCCTCTTGAAACAGAAGAAAAATAAACCCACAGACCCGCGAGCCCCCCCCCCCCCCGAAAAAAAAAATCATTGAGACTACACTATTGACCCGCAAACATCCCAAATAGCTACAGCAAAAATCGATCTGGTTATCACACGGCTTTATAACATTAGCTTTCAAAAAAAAAGTACATATGCAAGACAAAGTTTTGTGCCGATATCTCAGTGTGAAACTACTTTTTCCTTTTTCTGTTTTTTTTTTTAAATAAAACAATTTTAAACTATAATTAACTGTATGGAGACACATAAAATGAATATGTTCTCCTCCAAAAGCAGGGTGTACAAAAATGCGCAACAAAAAATCTATGCATAGACCTTATACACTATTACAATGATGTTGCTTGCAATTCTGATTATGGCTTTGATTGCTGAAGTGAGTGAATGTACTGACACGGACGGGAGTCAAATTACTTTGCTATTCAAGCCTAACCTTCCTTTCCTCGAAATGCTTTACGAAGGAACTGGGTTTTCATATTTTAACTAAAATATAGTCAAAGAATATATATATATATATATATATATATATATATATATATGTGTGTGTGTGTGTGTGTGTGTGTCTGTGTGTGTCTGTGTGTGCGTGGGTGCGTGCTTCTTGAACATTAAAAGACCACTGGTGTAATGCTCACATTCTAATATGTCTTGTTCCTGGTGCAGCCAAACGACATAAAATTCAAGACTGTAGGATTTTAATTCATGCAAGCTTTCAAAACTCACAGACAGATTTGCTTTCAAATTTCAAGCGAATCTCATCCAAAATTTAAATATTACTTGTCTTTGTACGCTATTTAGAAACAGTTTCCACCTGTATGCATGTGTAAGACAAATCTTTACCAGTAATACACATGAGCAGAAACATGTCACTTGCAACTATGAACTGACGCTTACTTGTCTTTCGAACAGTCAATAAAAATATAACAAGCGAGTGTGACAACCACGCTTCTGCAAGCAAGCCTCGATACATCTTTGGCATGCTGCTGGTGAGCTTGGCAGGGTGGCCGCAGCGTCATCATATTAAACCCAAACCCCACGGCCAAGCACTTCCCATATATGTGCAGTGGGGGACAGGCCAATCATCGGGCTGGCCATGGAATCATTTGGATATTGTGCTATTGGAGATACCGCATGCTGACTCGTGCAGAATGTGTTGGCACATTGTCTTGATTGAATACTTGCCCAGAATGTTGCTGAAACCATTTGGCCGCCGGCCTGTTAGAGTCACCTTTACCCTGATGATTTCTGATCTCCCTGTTGCCGCGATTGCCCACCCCCCTCAATATATATGTATATATATATATATATATATATATATATATATATATATATATATATATATATATATATATATATATATATATAATAAAATATAATAAAACAAAAACAAAAATCATGAAATGAAAATCATGACGCTGCCTCCTCCTAAGTGGTCATGTTCCGCCATGCATCCATCCACAAATCTTTCTGAAGGCACATGTCTAACCTGTATTCTTCTATCTGGAAGTGGAGGCCAGCTTGTGACTCGTCCTACCACATCACACTCTTCCACTAATCTCTGCTCCAGCCACCATGCTTCTGATACAACTTTATCCATGCGGCCTTGTGTGCAGGACCAAGATGAATGGAGATGGCAGGGCGGTATGATCTCAGGCTGACCAACGGTAGTCTCCCGTTGATTTCACTCCATAATGCAGCAATGTTGCAAGTCTGGCGACACTGCAGAAGAACCCTCTCCGCCGAAAGGAACCTGTGTCTCCAACTTTCCTCTTGCATCCTTGATTCTTGTAAGCGGTTTCACCATCTCTGTACTGCTCAGCTGGACCACTCTCCTTCAGGTGGGTGTTTTGTTATACTTTTTGCCAGGAGTACATGCCTAAATTCTTTTTGGCCTTTGACAATTTAGCGTCTGTTTTACACTTAAGAGTGCCACATACATGTAGCCGTGTGCACGTCTTGCTTCTGCTAAAAAGCCCTACATCCAAGGACATTTCCGGTCCCACACTCTGGGCCTGTTTGGATGGCATGTTCCGACAATGTTCTTTACTTTTGTGATATGAACTAGTTTTGGATAATCCCAGCCACTTCCTTTGCAATGGACACATCCGAATTAAGATACACGTTGTGTTCAGACTGGCAACAAGTGTAGTAGTATCACGTAACAAACATACTCATTGTCTTCTGAGTAAAATACTTCGCAGGTCATCCATTATTGTCATAATTTTACAAGTTTGAAAAGCATATCCGTTTCTTAAGAATCTCCCCTACCCCCCCCCCCCCCTAAAAAAAAATCAAGGCAATTGCATTTATCAACAATCCAGCTTTGGAATGTTTTTTGTATGTCTACCACGAAATCACAAAGTGTCTATGGTATGGCGTCTTTCAATTGACAAAATGTGCTTTCAAATAAATTACAGGAGATCTTTGTATTAATCTGTATTTTTGTTTTCAGATGCAAGCACTGAAAATAAATGTCACTTAGAGTACATAAAAAGTTCTCAGGGTTTTTTTTATAAAAAAAATGTAGAAAAGCGCGGAGATTAAGAAAATGCATATATATGCCCAAGGCTCAAGTGATTAAATGATTTATGGTGGCGGAATTCTAAATTACTTACTAGGTATTTAGGCATAACCTTTCTTTTCTATGAATACATCACAAAGGTAGAGTCTTTTTTTATATCAGAAACCGTGCATAAAGAGGCATAGCCTGCAGGCAATAGGTGTCAAATAGGATCCGTTTTTTGAGAATTACCTACTTTTTTCTCGCATACATGTATGCAAAACATGCGGCAAAACGGGGATAGGAAAAAGAAGCTAGTCAAAAGAAATCTCCACTTTTATACTTTGTTAGGCATTTTAAAGATATTATATATTTACACGTGTATGTGGAATAGGTCCTATGGTGCAATGTGTTTGAAGATCAGCAAAATATCAGAGCATACTTGACTGCACATGGGCTAAATGTCAGATAGCGTCAAAAGCCACACTTCGCAGAAAAGCTGTGGAGAGTGCAGTGTCACTGAGCCATGTTGTCCCTGTTTGGGGTCATACTTGATCATTTTTTTCAGCATACTTTTTTTGTTTATTGTGGACAAAAATTGGGCCAACCTTGGGTCTAAAAACATGGTGAATCCAGGAGCGCGTTTGGATTCATCCATGGGTGGTCAAACCATCATGCCTCAGCTATCAGAAATGAATAGAGCAAGGCTTGCTTAAGACACAGGTGGTTGCAAGATATACGGTATTTAACCACAATACTATTAATAAGTTGTTAGGAAAAGTTCCACAATACAAATTATGTTCGTGATCCTGTGCCGGGGCTATTTCAGAATTTTCTAGCCGGACCTGCCAAGCGCCCACGTTAAATGAAAGATGGAGCTTAGGGCAGAAGGTTGCCCAGATAGTAGATACAGGTCTGAAAGTACCGGCGGGTAATAAGCAGTGATAAGTAAGTAAATTGCTGCAGGTGGCTTCATCATGGTTCAGGCATAGTTCTGTTTTGTAGCAACATAGGGAACAGGAGCAGGTCTGCAGTAAATATGAATGCCTTGTATTTGTTGTCAATTCAACACTAAGGTGCAGGACTCGACCCAGTCCAGACATCCAGCAACAACTGCAAATGACCCATCCTGATCAGAGGTGACTCTCCACCCAGACAATGCGCAACAGATTGCACGCTGCCGGTTTGAGGTGGAGGTCCATGGTGAAGAAACAGATCCTGACCAATCACCATAAGGCTGTCGGATTCCAGAGGGCAAGACAGCACGTCTGTGCCACATAGGCAGAATGGGGTAACGTACTGTTTACTGACGAATGTTGCTTCTCCCTGCATAGAAATGATGGGTGTGTCCGCGCCTGGAGGAGATCCAGGGGGAGGAGGTATGCTGCCTGCAGTGTGTCAGTCCACAGTTGCATTTGGAGGTGACGGCAATCTGGTTTGGGTGAGCATCTTGGCCAATGGCAAGATTGACCTAATCACATTGAATGATACCGTAACTGTAAGACGCAACATCAGTGAGATTCTGCAGCCGCATGTGATACCATGTGCTGGTGCTATTGGTGACAACTTCATCCTAATGCAGGAGTTAAATTAATTGTCATGAGAGGTGTATCTGGTTGGAACGAAATGGTACTGGGTAGGAAACGGCGAGCCTCGAAGCGGCGAATGGTTTCCTTGTGCAGAATCATTGAGTACCAACCATAAACACACGCGGAGGGTTTGCATTGATCCCATAATATTTTTATGGAATATTCTGTTTAAGTAAGCAAAAAATGATAGTGTTTAAGTAAACCAAGAGGCCAGAAATCTGTAAAAAAGCACTACCCAACACTACCATACACGGATGAATCGATCTATTTTCCTAGAAACGTAATGTGGTACTATGTGATGCGGAAAGCAGACGTGATTGCCGTAAAACATACCTTTATTACTCTCCCGAGGGCCCCATTATAAGTTAATGAAAAAGACCATGTGTTGCTGCTGAAGTGGGACACTTACTAGACAGGAAGACAGTGAAAGTAATGGGATGACCAGCTTGTTCTACTGCCTTCCATCCGATAGTACATCCATGGAATCATCTGAAGAGAAACGTCTGTGATAATGTGGGAACTGACAGAAATTTTGCCGACCAACAATGCTATCTATTTCATGAGTGGTACAACGTACCTCAAAGTCTGATCAGGATCCTGTTGCAGAGAATGTGGAAGTGCTGCCAGGAATGTGT
>OZ026627.1:22056872-22079372 GCA_964020975.1 Hermodice carunculata
GATACTGCATAACATGTCAAGTTGAATGACAGGATGAGGTTTGCCCTATCGTAAGTGAAGTCAAGACTATAGAGTTTACGGGAAACTAGGGACCAATTTACTACAGTCTCCGACATGTCTTCATAAATATCAATGTGGAAAATGTTGAATGTAATCTTGAATGTGTCATATGAAAGTAGGTATAGGTGGACATTTTTTTTAGGGGTCAAATTGGGCATTCTCCTCCTGCCAATTTCTTTTCTTAACCGTTACTATAAGAATGAGCGTAATTTTCAGTATTTTGTCATGTAGAACTATATAAGATTCCAGCTATTGAATTCATTACCACTCTTTTACCTTTATTTAACGAAGTTATTAGAATTCACGTCAGCATATTCATGTATTAGAAAGTCAGCTCCCACTTATGACATAGAATTGGTTATGACCTTAATTTCATTTTTACACAGGGTACAAATAAATCTTTAAAAAATCTTACTGAAGAGACAAAAGATGTTTTGGAAGGCATCGAAGCACAATATATGAATCATAGATGCTTAGCTGTTGGACATAAATTCTTCTTACTGTGCAATGATGACAGGTTTTATTGTCTGTTATAAATTACATGTGGAACCAAGTTGTCAACTTCTAAGAATAACTTTTGCGGACGTGTGCATTACGACTAATACAAAATAGCACATTGGCCACTAACAAACGTCAGTTATAAATGAATAAATGGAATGGCAAGATAAGACATCGGAGATGTTAAATAGGATGCTGTTTGGCTTCGTAGTTTATTATTATTATTATTATTATTATTATTATTATTATTATTATTATTATTATTATTATTATTATTATTATTATTATTATTATTATTATTATTATTATTATTATTATTGCTGCTGCTGCTACTGCTGCCGGTAGGTTTATTTTGGCGTGGCAGTATTGATCATTGCATTAAAATTGATACCTTGCAGATCCAGACTACTAATGTGCCGTATGCCAACTAAATACAATATACAGAGGAGTATGTACGTTAAAGACCCAATGCTTTCCAATCCAACACCGGTATTTGAATTGCAGTATTTTTTTCTGTAATTGCTTAAATGAACCGCTAATCGTTTCAACTTGATCCACGTTTATCCCAACACAACCACTGATAAATTTATTCCAATATGCGACAGAATTCTAGCTAGTTCATCGGAAGTTTACTCTTCCCTACAGAAAAAAAAACTATTAATCTTCAAAGTTGCCGACTTTATCTTGCTAGTGGCCTACATTATTTTGCAAATCTCATTGCAAAATGTCGCAAGGAAGCAATAACTTACAAATATACCAAAGCAAAATTGATCACACAAATGCAAATATGTAAAATGCTATGCAACTTATCTTTTAGGGAAACAGACATGTGTGATCTCGTTGCTGTCTCTGGGTAACTGCTCTGAAAACTCAATCTGAAGCAGTTTGCAAATCCGATTTATAAGTGCATGACGACAAATGACGTTTAGCGGAGACAGTAATTTCTAATGCAAATTGAAGAAAGGGTTGTATCTTAGCAGTTGATTTCACATGCTAACCTTTTTAGGCTACTGACTATCCCAGAAGATCCCAGACAGTACTCTGTAACTGATTATGTCTCCAAACGTTTTACACATTCTACTGGCAGAATGGTCCAGCATTTGACATATCTAAGCTCTTGTGAAATGTCAAGGTATAAAACCAGTGGTCTTGACAGTATCCAGGCCAGGCTGTGCAAGATAACACCTCCAGCTATCAATGACAACCTGGCTTCCATTTTCAATGAATCCACTATACTAGGTTCCTTTGCTCGAGTGTGCAGGCTGGAATTTCTGTAATCCATAAAAAAGGACCCAAAACTGATCCACGCCATTACAGACAAATGTCAATTTTAGCCATCATTTCTACACGCTTAAAAGTCTTGTTCACAATAGAGTTTACGCATATTTATTTAAACACAAAATTTCAAAGCCCCATCAGTCGGGATTCAGACCTCACCACTTGACACAGACCTACTTCGCAGCTTCACAGTAGGTTGCGTTTCGTGACATGAATGTGAAGTTTGTATTATGTTGGTCCCAGGAAATTTGTGTCGTAATTATGATCCGGAAATATATCGTTATCATTTGTTGCAACTATTTCATACATGTTATAGTTTCAACGAAATTCTACGGCTACTCTGAGGTTTTTAGCTCTAGATCCACGGAAAGCCATTGACACTGTCGATCATGCTCCCCGTCTTGAAACACTTTGTATTATGGCTTCAAATATACAATGCCCGAATGGTTGAGAACGTGCGTCACCAATGGGCGACAAGGCCCATGCATATATAGTACATTACTACGGGCGTACCACAGGGCTCGATTCTGAACAAACGACACTCAGCCTCTGTGCTGATGGGAGCTTTGTTTCATGTCAATACCATATCTCGTGTTCTTACTCTTGTAGCCTCGTGGATCAAAGCGAATAAGCTCGGCATTTATTATATATATATATATATGTGTGTGTGTGTGTGTGTGTGTGTGTGTGTATTTGTGTGAGTTAGTAACAAGCCTACATATTATGACATGGATTTGAACATATGCGACAAACTTGCGCGAGGGGGGCCTTATGGTGTTCAAATTGACTCGAGGCCCAAATTGCACGATAATTTAACATGGTTGTGACCCAAGTTGAAACGGGCGATTAGGGCTTTTTTCAGAGGCGACCACATTTTTATCACCTCCCCCCCCCCCCCCGTCACCTTGTTCAATACACTTTACTTCGACATATCGATTATTGTAGTATCATATGGACTCATAACAGCAGCAAACAGATTTATACTAAACATCAAGGATTCAAAACAGGGCAACATAAATTATGTTAGACCTTGCTCACATATCAATGACATGCTGGACATTATTAAGTGGATGAGTACCAGATAAAGATTGTTCGAAAAGCATTGTGTTTTAGTGTCCAAGACCACCACTAATTAGACTCCCGATTACTTATCCGATTTCTTTGTTGCTACATCTTCAAGCCACACCCATAATACTAGATAGCTAGTGCAGGCAGACGTCATCGTGGTTATTCCTATCCTAAATCTTAAAATATCACTGGTTTCTTAATTTGTAATGTTTTCCGCCAGTATATACAATTTTTCCCTCAGCTGACTTGTCAGTTAGGCATCTGTCGTCCGTCCGTCCGTCCCCTGTCCAGCATCGTCCACAATCAATATTTTTACTCCAGTGATTATTTGTGAATTGTTGTTTTTTATTTTCTTAGTAAACTTTCAAAAGTCTCATTTGAAACCGCCTAGACCATTGTTTTGAAATTGCATAGGAACACGCCTTGAGACCCCAGACTTTAATTTGTTCAACGGGTAGTTAGTGCGGACAGATTTGAGGGGTTTGTTTTGCTATTCTCGACATTTGCTCAAAATTGCGACTTATATTATTCTTAAAATTGGTGGGAATGTAGCCTGTGGGACGGTTAAACATTTTTTTTCACTACAAGGGGTAATACCTGAACAATATTTTTAATGTGCTGACTTGTAGCTTAATGCACGCATTCCGATTGATTACCATGTTAGTCGACAAGGATCGCAACTATGAGTCTGACAATACAGCAAGCAGCAGAGCATAGCCAATGAGGTATTTGTCAAAAAAAAATACCCATATGCACAACCGTGTTGATATGGCACTCGCACATAACTACCTCCATTGAACCATTCTTTTTTAGAATGGGGATTTGGTCGAGTGGGTATGTGCGTTTCCCATTTCAGCTGGTGACTGGTGCCAAAGGTTGCAGGTTCGAGTCCCGCTCGTTTCGAACATAAAATATAAATTTCTACTAAAGAATGACAACAAAGTTAATTACAGCATAAGGCAGAGATTCATTAATTACCAAAGTAAGGGGTTGAAGTGAAAGGTCAGTGTAGCAAATAAATTTAGTAATATAGACCTCTTTAAGGATCTGTGGTTACTTCTTGTCCATAAGGCCTCGTCGCAGTACCTGCAGGCATTATAAATATTTCTTATGGCTTCAGGCTCAAATAATTTTTACATAGGCTGTGTCGCATTTTGGAAATACGTCTCCATTTTTTATACACTTAATCATATTCTTAATAATTCCAAAATTCTTTTACTCATTTTTATTTTTAATTTGTATTATTTTACATTTATTACAGCAGATATGAGCCTCCGTGGCTTTTTATATTGTACTTCTCAATAAGGATTGCTTACAAACCATGTATTTCCCTGGAAATACAGCTTAGTTGTTAAACAAGCACTAACAACACACAGCAAAAAGCAAAATTTTCTAGTAAATAGAAGAGAACCACAAACATATGCCATATATATATATATATATATATATATATATATATATATATATATATATATATATATATTTATGTGTGTGTGTGAGTGTGTGTGTGTGTGTGTGTGTGTGTGTGTGTGTGTGTGTGTGTGTATGGGTGTGTGTGTGTGCGGGTATAATGAATATATATGTATGTACAGTGTATCTATGAATACATGATATTTTGAGCTAGTAGTCTTATGAGGGCCGGTGTTACACTGTTTTGCTTAGGGTAAATTAACGTCAGGCGACAGTGTATACCCAGCTAGAACATATTATGCAGAAGGGAAGAAGAATATTTTGATGACAGCGCAAGCAATGGCGCCATATGTTAGTGACATACTGCAATTATTCTGTACTGCCGTTTGCATTACCTTAAGCATGATCGAAGTACAAACAGCGGCATCAGGTGGACCACATATAGGTGTAGGTGTTTTCGAATGAACTGTGGGTAGATGTTACTGCGTCTGTCCAGCTATACTCGGTATTATGAATTATCTAAAAATGCCATTATAAATGTAGGCTTCCAATTCAAACATTTACAATACAATACAAAGTACTTCCAACCTGATTGTTCCTGTGCATAATACTAATTACAAGTGTCAAAGTATAATGAGTGTTGGCCTTGATGTATCCTATATCTTACCCTCGACAATAGTCGATATTCTATCGCTCCACCAGAACTTTGAAAATAGAGCTAAAAACTGGATAATAGAGACAGGCATAAATAATAACAAGATAGTTTTCGCCGACAGGTATATATGATCTTATGGCTCTTTGATCATATTGTGTTTCCCCGGTTTCATTGACTAACAGGTTTCTGAACGTATTATGTCTTATGTTTATAAATGGATATATGTTTTAACTGGAACATGATATGAATATCTGATTCGCAGTCTGTTTCTACGGTTTTGTTATGCAGTAGGATAAGGCTTGCTTTTAATCTATCCTTTCTTCTTATATTTTGCAAGTTATTTTGTATTCGTTTTGTGAAGAATAAAGATTGATTGATTGATTGATTGATTGATTGATTGATTGATTGATTGATTGATTTTCAAGTTGCACTTTTTGATATTTCACCTTGTAATGAGAATGTTCTTTTGGTATAACTCTGTCTTATGGACGGGTACCTGGAATGTTCTAAATTGCATCAGACGGAGGGAAACAATGATACCAAGCCTTCACCCGACGTAATAAAAATGTAAATACACACAGGCACACAAAATCCTACTTACGATAAAGGAAAGTAATGCTGGAGGAAATTATTCAGAGATTGAAACTCCGGTTCAGTACACATTAATGTAAGTGACATCTCAACCTTTGTGAATTCGGTACGTTAGCACAACTCGTTATACATGTACCTCCATGTGCGACATTCTCCACATTAGTGTATCTAGCTGAGTATGCGTGTACTAGTGTCCAATCCAAGTAACTCGAATACTGTTCCGTCAACAGCTATAAACTCCGTCATTTCCGGTATGTTCAACACTGCACTTTTCAATGGAAACGTCACCATAACCATCCCAAACACGCCATCCAATCAATAGGACACAACTATTACATAACATGGAACTGTCATAGCATAGTATACTTTAGTGTAGATTACAGGCTGTTGTTCCTGCAATCCCACAATGATGTTATTTCGTTTCTACTGGTTTTGGTTGCAAGACCTGGTCACTGTGGCTGTGTTGTTGTTTCTACGTCAGACGTACTCTGCGTTTTGCACACTTGCAAAACATGATTTGATGGATCAGTATGAATAAGAAAGAATGAAAATAATGGTTTTATAACTGCACCGGTGACAAATGTGTGGGATTCTTTTAAACAAAGAACAAAACTCTGCGCATCATTAGCCCTAGCCCCCGTCACCCCATGATATCAACCCAAGACCGTAGGGTCAGTAGAACTGACGTCTGGGGCAGATTTATTGTTATATTACCCAGAATATTTTTTGAACCATGATAAAACTCCGTTTATGTACATTTTTGTTTACCGAGTATGAAAGTGCCAGCTCTGTGTATACTTACTTTCTGTTCCTTTGTATTCTGCCACTGTGTTTACTTTTGCAATTACTATATAGTCACGAGGAAAAATAAGGAAATATACTGTCACATCCAGTACCTTTCTTGACAAATGAATGGTACGTAAATCGTCATTAAAACCAACAAACTATTGCATGATTCCAAACAAATATGTTTTACAGTATTTATTGCAGTGTGTTCATAGTTGTTGGACCACTGCATCTACGATTCATATAAGCTTTTTGGCAGGTAACAGTTCTTCCAACATTACGTCAAGGTGATTAACAGTTGTAATGATATATTAAAGGTGAGAACATGTTCGTGACAAAAGGCTTGGATTACTATAAAGCACTCTAAAGATTTTGCATACTGCGGTGGTCCACAAACAAATTTGTAGGTCTTTTATATTTATGTTTTCTTCACTAAGGGGAAGTCAAATCTTCTGACATTGTGTAGGAAAATGAACTTGTAAAATTTAATGACAATATCACGTGTATTTAGGTTTGATATCTTCTGACGTGATTAAAAGGCAATGCCAGGCATTAGCCAATGAGATTTTCAGACATCATGTCACCTGACGGATGTTTTGAAGTTTCAGTCTAACGAATGAAACCAGCCACAAATTTAACATGCCCTAAGACCTTTGTTCTAATGTTTGTTGGCAATATTGGTTCTTAGACTGTGGGGGGTTTGCAAATACCCCTTGGTTGGGTTACCATTACAGATTATCGGCATTGCGTGGAAACGAGGGAGTAAGACCAATTGGTAAAAACTTGAACAAGTAAAAATAAGTTGCTTTAGGGTACACCGCTTACAGCTTGGTATGCGAGTAAAACTTCATGGCGGCCATGATGGGGATTTAACTATATATTTTGACGAAATTATGAGGTTTGCGCTAAAAAGTTGGAAGGTTTATCTATCCTTCTATCGTTCCATCTATATGTTTAATTTCCTTTGTAAAATAGGCTTTCAATTCCAGGACTGGACGACTGGTCCAACCCGTACCACTAAGACGCATATAAAAGTCATATGTAAAGTGGTTAAGTGTCAGACAACTTCGAAACACAAGTCTATGAGGGGAACAAATACCAGTGTATAGAAATGCACGATCCCATTTGTTGTCTGGTTACATATACAATTGATCCTTCGTTCCCTTTTCCGTTATCATTTTATCCCTAAAATGCAAATCATGAGTAATTTAGCGCACTATTAGTGCCGGCGAAAATTCTTGAAAATTAATTAATGTTAATACGTAGGTACAGTAATGTCATAATTATAAAAACGATCCTGCATGGCGTGATTTTCGGCCCAAATCATAATTTTGTGCCAAAACCGATATTTCCGCCCGCCTTTTCTTCGGGGAACCAGTTCATACAAATTAATGAATTTGCTAGGATGGCGCAAATTGCTGATGTCCCACCCAATAGATCTGCTCAGCGGAATTCAGCATTGTTCACGTTTTCATATCTTCATGAACAAGCAGCAAACCGTTCACCTCTCACTCTCTTAACATCACAATCAAAACCTTTTGAGAATGACTAGAGAACTTTTTGCTGCATAATGCTACAAAGTGATTGAGCGACAGTTTCCATTATTTACACGCCAAAGATGTAGCCACAGGTGCTCATAATTGTTGCCATTGTGGGGAACTTTTATAAGGGTCTGTTAGCAGATCCTCAGCGCACTTACGGATGTTGTTGGACATCCCAACGCACGCTTGCGGCTTGTCCAGGGATTGCAAACAAACACTTTAAATCCACTGCCATGTCCCTCGAACGGTACAAGCCGGAAGCCTGAGAAACACTCCCACGCCGCACCCACCCGCCTCCCGTTGCATTCTTGCCCGTATCACCGCTTACAAAGCAAACACTTTCCAGGATAACCGTTTAATTCGTGAACTTCCCTAAACACATCACGGCCACTGGTGCAGGTATTTTGCTTCGCAAATCAACGACTAAGGAAACAAACATTTTGTGCATTCTTTGAGGCTAGGCTCACCTTGTGGCGTCAGGTGCATCTGGCTGCAGTACGGTAGAATCCCCTTGCTTAGGCTTATATCACTTCTGCATCTCAAAACGCCCGAGCTTGGTATAGCAGTGTCCAATGAGAGGCTCCTTTCCTAGTTGCTCGGATAAGTGTCACTAACATGGGCTTATAGTGGCTCAAGTGCTATCTTGGGGATCGTAATTTACATGTGTCAATGGTCGTGCCCCAGACGTTACAGACATATATCCAGTGTCCCGCAGAGATCTGTATCAGGACCATTGTTGTTTGTCCTTTATGTTCAGTGAAACCTCACTATAGTGACACTCACATATTCACCGAAGGATATAAGTTTAAAGCGACTGCTAGTCAAATTATTTTGCTGTTTATCTTATGTAAATATATGACACCAATTGTAAGGAACAGACAACCTGTTCGTCATGAAATTTCACTATACATGGAATTTACTCCATTATCAGTAAATGCAAAAGTGGGCTATATGCTGACAACATTGCTCTGATCTAACGTTGCCGGGATGGCGATGGAACACATTTTTTTTTAAGCATGCACATGTGGTTTAACGGAAATCATCTTACTTTAACAATAATAAAACTGAGGCCACGGCAATTTAATTTAATAGTTTGACCGTAAAGGAAAAGTAATCTGAGGCTCAAGAGTTCTATGGATGGTATCCACCTGGAGCCTGTCAGTAAGTTCCAATACTTTGGTGTGTTATTGGGCAACTGTTTAGCCCGGAAAACTTAGGTGGACCATCCTTCCTCCCTGGAAAAATGGTCTATCAGGGACGCTTACTGAAATAAAAATCCCATTAACGACATTCAACTCTTAATACCCTGTATAAAACCCCAAAGCAATCCCACATGGCAAACTGTGATGGCATCTGGGAAACTGTTCAGAATCATTAAAAGCAAAGATTCAATCTCTGTGAAATAGAGTACATACTTGCTGTAGATGAGTGAACCAGCTTGTCAACCTACACGGAGCACTGAAGTTGAGATCTTTGCCTTTACAGATGCCAGTAAATGTATTGTAAATCATGCTTCACTGTAAAAATCGTCAGACATAATACTCCTCCAACAAACAAGACGGGCATAATTATGGTACCGGAAGCGGAGTCCATGGCAACTTGAAACTTGTCTGCTGAAGATCAGGGTCTGGGAAAAGAACGTTATCTTCTGGGATGACTGTTCATTGGAATGATATACCATTAGTGCTCAAGGAAATAAGCGTTGATCTATTCTGAGAAGTGCCCTAAAATTCTGGATACAGACTTTATAGTTAGTTACCTTGTATGGTATTATGCCAGCTGAAGTTATGAATTGTTTGTCTTGTAATGTTTGAGGTTGTTTGTACATAATGCTTATATGACATTGAATGTACACTGCTTTCTATTTGATAGTAACAATTGGTGTTGGCGGACAAGTATCTTGGCACCGATCAGTTTAACCAGTGTAGATAAAGGCAAATAAAATAAATATACCGTCTGCTGAAACCCTTCCCGCCCAAATCGCCCAAAGGCACCAGATGTAAATTGTCGTCTATCGTAACGTTTAAACTTACTGTATAAGCACGAATATTCCCAAGTTATTTAATTTCCCGCATATATGGATGTATATAAAAACTGGGAAATTTTCACACGGCATGATATCAACTTACATAAGGTCTCTTCTCATTAATAGAGCTATTAAAGTATGCTACCAGCTCTAATGTTTGAATAAGCTTAAGAAGATACCAGAGACTATAGTGATTGTATCATGGAGGTATTAGCGAGAGTTAATACCGCCATGATTGTATTAGGCGTGTTGACAGCTTTGCACGTGGGACGCAGATCATGTGACTGTAGCCTAGGACTCAGGTCTCCGTGGATTAAAAATATTTTTACCAAGAGACTTTCTGGGTGTATTTTTTCTTTCAGATTGATGATTCGGGAAAATAAAAACCGCACAATTCTTATTGTTATCAAAACTGGAGTTTTTTTGCTCGTGAATATATGTGCTTATAGAGTGAATTCTTCGTTACTAGAAGGCAGTTTTGTTGAGATTTATATGCAAGATCATTCATATCAGCTCACTCTAGGTCAGAAGCTTTTCTTGGCGCATTGCGCCCAATCCGCGCCAAGGGAAGCTATATTGACTCAGTCGTACAGTGCCGCCAGAAAGTTTTGCACCGTCTCCTCTGGTGGCCCCTACGCGTGGTCCTCCTCAGGTACAACTTGTGCAAGGGACTCCTGCAGAGAACACTGTTAAGAAGTTTGATGTAAGTTCCTCAGTGTGCTTCTTGTCTACCCGTGGCCCCCATTGGCCCTAAAAACTGGTTATGGTGTCAGAATTATAATTTTTATTACACTTTGAAAAGTGGTACCTGCAAGTGGTTCCACTGATGACCCCCCAGAGTTTTGGAGCAAGACGTTCTGCTGGCACTGTATTCTGACTAGAAATAAGTCAACCTGATTATGCTAATGTAAATGTTGGAGTACTACATGAGATGACGCCTGTCGCGCAAGCGTTCAGTATAAGAGGAAAACATGCGGGCTGTTGGTGGTACAAACTGAAGCTGTTATTACTAACTGCCCTGTCATGAATAGATCGATGTTCATGAAAAAATGTTATAAAACATCCACAGATATAGGCCTGCATCATTTAAAACATTAAAAGTATATCTTATGTTCTTTTCGTATCTAGATTAGAGGCCTAGATCTAAGGCGTAAATTAAGTATGGACTAGACCTATCTTTTTTCTCTTAGGCTTACCAATTTAACTTTTAGCTGTGAAATATATGCTTAAATGGGTCACAGCAAGAATTTTCAAACATTTGTCCCGTGAACAAACATCCTCGCTGAGTATTTGTGACTACCCTTTGCATCTAAAGGCTCATGTAATTCCATAAAGTAAATACTTTTAAAATATTCTATTCATAATATCTTTTATTCGTTTTAAACATTTTTTTTTTGAGAAAAAACGATTGGGAACCAGGGTTTGCCTATACAAATCCCTCTCCTTACAGCTTATATTTGAATGTTCGCTATCAAATACTGTGCGAGACAATGGCCTATGCCAGTCCTCTGTCTCGCAGACATGCGCAGCAAGCACCTACATTCACTCCATCTGGTACAGGGCAAATAATTTCAGCCTACGTTCTAATATACTGTAGTAGCACAAACAAGACAGGGGTTGGCTTCCAGTTGATATCATATATGTCCTCGTCCTTTATTCACGAATCTGCTGCTATAAAAGGGATGATTTACATATTGTATCATTACAAGCAAACCATTCTGGCTCATACGCGCATACCCTACATAAAGCTTGGCTTTAGGTTTATTTTATAAGATGACACAAAATTTGCCTGTATGGTATCGTTCTAGTGTTGTGGCCCATGCTTGTCCCTATAGATCTTCACATAATTATACTCGAATAATAATGTCTTTTATTGCAGGCATTGCGATCACTGTGTGCCGCTTAGTATTCGATTAGGCACATTGGCCTTCCAGTGGTGATTTGCACCTTCCGCCTCGCGTCAGGTGCAATGACACTGTCACTTGTGTTACGCCACACAATTGAACAATACGCGCCTCAAATTGCCCAAGGGCCTGCGAAACGATTAATAATTTTACATTTTAGTGGCCAAGTGTCCTAGAGGATTACCCATAATGCCTGTGAAAAGACGTTCATTATGACAGGCGGCCCCTAAGCACAGGTTGCCTACTTCAACTAATGAGTGCTGGTGGCCACACCTTAGTTTGGTCACTGATGGCAAGACCTTGGTCTGGTCACTAATGATAGATGGGGCCTTAACAGAAATAGTCACATGGGCAGGCTTGACTTTCAATATAGGCTTTGGTCTGTGTTCGTATACTTTCAGTCAAAATGTCTGCAACGGAACTTATAAGTCGATAAATGTAGGCCCCCAGTTACAGTATGAACGGATTGAATTTATTTCATTTGAGACAAAAAATGTAAAGACGCTTGCTAGGGTTACAAACTACAGTTTTAACATTTCACTGCAAGTGAATAATAACTGAATAAATAAATAAATAAATAAATAAATGAATGAATGAATGAATGAATGAATGAATGAATGAATAAATAAATAAATAAATAAATAAATAAATAAATAAATAAATAAACACCTAGTACTCCGTTCAAGGAACAGTGTCATTTTTTGGATTAGCTCGAAGGCACCGGATTTGAATGTGATATTATTTAGAGGAGACAAGCGCTAAGCTCCTTGACTCTTTCATCCCCGTTGTTGTATTGATTGTTCGACTGATCTGCTGATAAAAAAATTCTTTGGAGTATGCAGCCTTAGATCCAGACTTTGGCAAACTTGCTAAACTTATCGGCTGCCAAATGAGGTCAGCACCGCTATGCAACACGTTTGATCACTTCTTAATCTTTATTTCCGCCGTATTTTCGTCAAACCGTGACTTACATAAATTAAAAAAGGAAAGAAAGAAAAAGAAAGAAAGAAACAAACAAACAAACAAAAAACACGATCCGAAAGCCTGCGAGGTCTTTATGTCGAAGAAACTGAATATGAACTCCGCGAAATGCTCTATGCTTAATTTATAGCCTCCACTTCGGAGAGTTGGCGAGCCCCTAAGAGTAATTATACCTAGCAGCAGACGCAGGTTCCGGGATGCACATTTAAACAGCCCGCTATGCCTCCCAATGCATCGACAAAGCTCCCCGCTTTTTCAGACACTCATTAGTGTATGGGAATACTTGTATTATCACAGACTTTCCTTCTTGTTTTCTTGTCCTCGATTCGCGTGTAGTATGACATTAGCAGGGGAACATAAAATATTCAGCGAGGTCTCTTATCTCCCTGATAACTACATGGGAATATGGCCTGCGCCAAATCACGATATTTCCTGCCCAAGAATGGTAAAAAAAATATAAAAATAAAATTAAAAAAAGGTCCAAAAAGTAAAATTATAAAAGCATATATCGAATCACGTATGATGATTTGGAATATTTTCAAAATGTGTTTCGATAATCTCATATTTTATGTATCGCATATATCAAGTCACGTATGATGATTTGGAATATTTTCAAAATGTATTTCGATAATCTCATATTTTATGTATTGCAACAACAGGTAAAACTCTGGTCTTGCTCATAAGCCAATGAGTAAGGAGATCACAGTAATCAATATGGCAACCGAGCCCATGTGCAGTTCGTCTGCAATAGAAGTGGTATACAATTTATATTGGGACTCTACTAGTCGACATTTATATATATATATATATATATATATATATATATATATATATATATATATATATATATATATATATATATATATATATATATATATATATATATATATATGTGTGTGTGTCTGTCTGTCTGTCTGTCTGTCTGTCTGTCTGTCTGTGTGTGTCTCTGTGTGTCTGTGTGTCCTGATACGTATTGCTGCTCAGTCGTACATGGCCATGTGTCTTACAATACAACCATGAGTTGGTTGATGATGCTCAAACCGCTACCTAAAGACTGAAAACTTCTATCTGAACAAATAGACCGCTCGTGGCCATTGCAAAATCTCCTTGAAAAACACATTGGCCTGCATATGTACAACAGACTCCGTTTGCCAAAATATCGGTGCTATAATTGTTCATGTAAAAGGCTGAATAGCCGGCTGAGAAAAGGTAAAATTGTGATGAATTTCCCGATAATATTTGGAGATACATTATCAAAAATATGATGATGGAAGAATAAATGTGAGGCTTCCCAGCCATGGCAGTGACGGCATGATTATTTAAAGTTTTTGAGATGGTCTCGTTTCTATTGATATGATAATTATAAATTAGTTCAATTACGGAGGTATTTATTCTATATGATGGTACATAGATGTTATTTCTTGTAGCTAAAGATATCTGAAGAAAGCCACTCTATTATTTGAAAGGGACAATTGTTACAGAAATCTTTGGATACATCCTGACGAACTTCAATTAACCCCGTCTTCAGTCATATGACCATATGATGTGCCCGTGCAGTACATTAAAGTATTAGCAATACAACACACAAATGTTCCTCCGAAAACGAGGCCTTTCTTGCTGTAAATGGACACCACTTAGCTCCACCATCAGGTAAAAAATGTCGCAAGTGTTTGCCTTTCCGTGGAAGCACGCCTCTGGGTGAACCATATATATACCGAATTTCAGATCACTTTGTGCAAAGTACATGCACAAGTACGGTTGAATAAGCACACCCGAATAAAAACGATTTGGTCAATAGCAATTGCAAATGCAGCAGTACGAAAAACAAAATGAAGTTAGTGTATTTTTAGCAATGTACGCATACAAGAAAATCAATATTGTCTATTTAAAAAATCACCATAAAACTGCCAGGAAACAATACACTTTCGCTTGCGTATCCTTTCTTCTGTTCGGAAATAAACCAGACATTGAACAGCTCTGTATATAGATAAACTCCTGAGCTTTCTATAAGAACGCAATTTTCACAGATTCACTCCCCCAAGTAGCCTGTGCGTAAAACTTTCAGAACATAATGACTACAGACGAACAATTCGCTGTGCAAGACACTCATGATTGCTGAAAATGTGAAAACTAAGAGCAATAGCTAATTCAATTCCCCCTATGTTTCCTGTATTCTCTGAAGCAATAGGCTGGGGATTCGAAAATTAGAAGAGAAATGGAATTTTCTTTTTTTTTCTGCTTTTCTGCTTCTTACTATCATAACTTCTAATATCACAAAAGTTCTCGTAATATCGCATTCTCATAATTCTTGTTATGCCAGGCCCACCAAACCCACCCTTGGATAAAATATGATGATTTTTGTTCTTATGCACCACCTTCGGTGGTGTCTGTTGTGTTCCAGTCATTATTTTTAGCATGATGAAACTCATTCTGTCTGCGAAAAATCGATTTAAAAATCAGGAATAATTTCTACAACGCTCCATTATATTTTGACAAATAATAAATTCACGACCATTTTGACGTTCACAAGCTATTTCAGAACACTAAATTGTCCGCGTTGTTTAATATTTGTAGTCGACATGTATCACCAGCTAAAGCCGACAGACTATGTTTTTCGAGCAATACTCGCAAACATACCACATCAGCTACTTCACTAATGACATAATGAGGGGGGTCAAAGAACAGAACCTTGGGGAACACCAACTTCAAAGCCTCGCAATCTGCAAGGGAGACCAATAATTACCACACGCCTTTGCCTGCTTGCAAGGTCATTTGAGCAAGGTATGTTAGACAAGGATGTTTCCAAACGCTAGATGCAATGTAATAGGCCAGAGCAGTGGTTTTGCGTATATCTGGAAATATCACCATAACTTATCACCTGGACACCCTTTGTGGTGCAGCAGAAGAAGCGGGTTAAACTAACTGTCACTAATCTCAGCACTTTCTGTTTATCACATTTTAAGTCAGGACTAGAACTACCAGGTACTCAAGTAGCTTAAAATAACGATGTGTTTTTTCAACGGGTTTGCACTTGACCAACAGGAATATATTTATAATGCTAAAAGATTATGTCATAAAACAGTGATGCATGGCGTGAACTTTAGGGCCTACACACACACACACACACACACACACACACACACACACACACATATATATATATATATATATATATATATATATATATATATATATATATATATATATATATATATATATATATATATACATATACATATATATATATGTATATGTATGTGTGTGTATTTATACATATAAAATCCGCAAAGATGGTAACTTCACACCCTTGCTGTTCCAGTAAGCATTACGATACACATTAATTATGTCGGATTTGCCGAATGTATATTGATGCAAAAAAAGGTGCCATTTGCCCTATCATAGTATATTTTTTAACTATTTGTGGAACTTTGCTTTTTGTAAATTTTGAAGATTGAAAACATGCAACAACGTACTTAAAACCATCGAATTTCTCACATTTTTCAAAGAAATGCAACTTAAAAGCGCTTTGAGGTATTTGTTTTTTTTTCTCTCTCTTTTTTTTTAAGACATACTTTTGTCAACATAGCGTTATACTGATGTTTTAAACTAATATTCTTTTTTCCCTCCAGTTTTAGAGATCAACGTATCCCCATGAGAGTAGTTCTGCCCGACAGTGATTCCCGGTCAATGTAGACGGGAACACTGTCATCCTTCTGATGGATTAGTGAACCATGAGGAGGTTCATCATTATCACCTTAGCCATTGGCAATATGTGCGTCATATTGCACTGTAGCTTCTAACCAAGGTAGCCAAAAACACGACAAAGAGAAAGAGCCTACAAAACTGACAATGATCATATATTCAAAAGGCAGAACTATTAGAGCAGAGAAAACACGAAATTAGTATGTTTACCAGCCAGAAACGTCATGTGGTTGACACCTTGGTTAAAAAGTGACCGTTACGGAAACCAAGATTATGTAGGTCCCGCAGCACCAACTTAGTATTATTCCGACAAAAAAGTTCTGTCTCGCTGGTAATTTGTGTCTGCTCATCAGTCATATAACATTTACAGTGTACACGGCCCTCTCCATCTGCAATATTGATGGTGTCTCGTTCCTCCCACAAGACTAATATATCTGTTGTCCTCACCGGAGGAAAGCAGGTAGACTAACATTTTCGCCCATTGTTTTAAGTAGGCTTTTAGAGATTTTACTAAATAAAATATATGTGAGCCATAAATCCAAACAAATATATTAGAGGCTAATTGCTGCAATTGTGCTTCATGCCCCATGAACACCCGTGGTTTTGTCTGGAGAAGGTTTCACCTTGGCCGGGCAAGAAAGAGTAACACTAATTGATAGGTAACACATAAAATGGTCGTACACAACACACACACATACACACACAGATATATATATATATATATATATATATATATATATATATATATATATATATATATATATATATGTGTGTGTGTGTGTGTGTGTGTGTGTGTGCGTGTGTGTGTGTGTTCTATTTCTATGTCATATAATATCTGACACTAACATTCTATGTTCAAGGTTTATATATTTTATACACTATGAACGCAAAGAGGTTATTTTATAGACGACGGCTCTCCACCTGAGTTGTCATATTTATATGGATGCTGCAGTCGCCAAATTCAATAAGCTCAATGTGAAAAACTGGCCATGTGTCATCATTTACATGTCTACACGACTGGCTTATGCGGAAAAACCAAAGAAAGAAATATACTTGTCAAAGTTAACATGGAAAGCACATTGTGCAATTGAAGTGCCAGTTACATTTCCTTTAGTCATTCAGAGCACTGTCAGCGAAGCCTATCGGTATGTGAGGATGAGCGATAAGTTGACGTGTGCCATTTTTGGCAGAAAAAACTCTAAAATGAAAACAAATATCGCCATTTTGACTTGCAGCAGTACTCAGACTACTGGACATATACGGGACGTTGGATCAGCAGGGCATCAAAGGCTGAGTGAACGGTGCAAATTACAATGCCGTCTACATTTCCTGTGAAACCTTTTCTTTCTCACGATTTTCATTGCGACCATAAATGTGTTTTAAAGCGACTTAGCTATCGTGCGCCCATACAAAGTTTGGATTTTTTCCAAGTCACTGGAAGTGACATGAAAAGAAATAGCTTAATTTTTAATATTTAACTCTTTCTTTGAAAATATTGGTATTAGAACGTAAATAGAACATGACATGCTCACAGTAATAACACATTTTCTACAGGTACATAGCATTGACATATATTTACATTTTAATTATTAAGAACTCCATGCACTTGAATGTATTTAAATATATGCTATGTGAGGATATCGTTCTCGTTTTCCTTAACAGTTGCATAATATGTCCATTCTCTTTCTGTTCTTGGAAATGCATAAAAATATTTTGCTAATCGCAAGTCCATAAAACAAAGAAAAAAAAACAGAAAAAAAAAAAGAGAAAGTAATCCCCAATACACTTAATCGTGCTTCTCGGGATCATTCAACTTTGTTATATTGATTATGAGCATAACAGTAGGTAGATTGATTTGCTCTTTTAATTAAATCTTTGTGTCTTTTAGTATCTATATTGCTTTAACATGTGCTTTTTGCAAGAAGATGCGCATGTGTGACACCCCATGAGTTCCGCATTGTTCGTTGCTGGCTCGATGTAAACGGGTAGACAGGCAGGTAACCTTCCTGTCAGCCGAACAGACAGACAGACAGATACACGGATACACACATACATACATGCATGCATACATACATACATACATACATACATACATACATACATACATACATGCATACATACATACATACATAATGATACACAACTAATTACAAGCCCCCAGTCAAATATTTGTTTTGGAACTGAACTGAATGAGTTGCAATGTTTCAAAATGTTGCCAATGCTTAATACAAGCTCTTTATTACTTGAAGATGCTCTATACAGTCGACAAATAATATTTCATTAGCACTATCATACCCTTACAAAAGGCGCATTTATGGATTTGGTTATTTATATTATACCCCAAAAGTTCACAGGAAATGGGCCAAGATAATGCAAAGACAAGCTCCCTAGCTCGAAACTGTACGTGGACTTCGTCCTTAATACGTTTCTCACGGATAATTTCTGTATATATGTACACCATGAATTATTACTAGCTGTGTTCATGTTTCATGTTCTCTTCACAATACTTAGAGATAAACCAGACATTGAGATAAAACTCTTTAAAGCCGCCAGGAATCGTACGTCTTACACCTGACACATAAAATGTAACAGGAAATATACTTTCGTCACCAGCATTATCGTAATATTCAGTTTGCCAATGCACACATCGAATGACAATATCCATATTTGAAAGGTGTTGTGGCAGCTATATTAAACATAATTTGAACAAAACAGTGCTTATATTTAACTCAGCCAAACGAAAGGAGAGCGAACGCACAAGTTGACCACGATCCACTGAAAAATCAGGTTTACCATGTACTATTGATTACCAGCCCGAGACTGGACTTCTTAACAATAGAAACTGAACTCAGAGAAAAAAAGTTGGGAATAGGATAAACTCGTCTTCTGCTTGGCCACAGAAGAGACTAATAGACCTCACCTTGGACTTTAAGTTTCTATCATTAGTGAAATTACACGTAATTGACTGGGGACGGGAGCAAACCGTCAGTAACACCACAGGACAGTGTACACATGCCGTCGCATCAATCCCAATTTAGCGATTTTCCCACTTATCCTTGGCCCTTTGTTTGTAATTTAGACAAAACGATAGAGGTCAATCATTAAAACGAAATATCTCACCATCATTTGTAAGTTTATTAGGCAGAAAAGTCGTGAGGGCGGTTTCGAAAGTCCATGCCTAGAAAATCATCAGTTTATATCTAAATAACATATTATTCATGGCAATATCCGGCTCTCATAATTGTTTTTTTTCGATTGCCACTATCTGATCGTAATGCTGTTTAATGTTCCTTAATATTCGACACATACGGTCTTCTGGATTTAGAGCGCTCAATTAAGGTTCCTTGAGGTCTTATAATAACGTTGTACTTAGTCTGAGTCTGATATAGTTTACTAAAATGGTAACAGTATTCCATCCTCCATGCTTTTCCTTGACCAATCCATTTATGGCTTTTACAAAATTTTCATAAAATCCGTCCTTTAATTGGATCCGCAGGATGTACATTACCGAAGAAATCAGACGTCAGTATACAAATCCAGTCATTTATAGTACCTGTTTACTTGCCTAGGCGTACCCATATGCGTTATGATGGATAATTCGTTCTTTGACAAATTTACCTTACATGGCCATCAGCCATCAAAATTAACGCTAACTTGATACAATATCACACGGACCTTGTTCGTCTCCGTAACACTTCAGTTTAAAATGATCAGTAATTATCTATGCCTTTAGGGATTTTGCAATTACGAACCACACATGAACAACCCAAACAAACAGACAAGCAACAAGAAAAGACCCAAGGTCATTGAGAGTGCGATGCAGTGTGAAGTTCATTTGTCAAGAACAATTCAGGATAATTGCTGTCATCGATATTTGGTGATAGCATTCACTACTTGATTGCCATATGACACGTCTGTCCTCGTTGATTTTGCTGTCACACTAATAATGGAGCTGAACGCTATTAGCTATTTGAAAGAAAAAAGTTTGGGAAGCCAAGCTCATGTAACACAACACCTTAAATTCTTTGCCCCAACTCTGGTATCTTTTCACAGGGTCCTGTCACCAACAACAGAAGATGTCTTCAGGAACACAAGATCTTAATGTTTTTCACTATCAATTTTGAAGAGGAATATATGGAGATGTACTCTACAGAGTATGACAAAAACGTCACGGCCCAAGAGAACACAATTTGGAGATTTACCTGCCATATATGTGTATCTTTTAGCTGTGCCTTGCTTCAGCAGAGACAACTACCGTTATAAAAACACGAATATGAAAAGTTGCATCAACTGGAAATAATTTCTTTACACATGTAGACTATTGTGTCAAAATGCATGAATTACTAGATACAGTAAAATATATGGTGCATATATATATATATATATACATATATATATATAATATATATATATATATATATATATATATATATATATGTATATATATATATATATATATATATATATATATATATATATATATATATATATATATATATATATATATATATATATATATATATATATATATATATATATATATATATGGTATCGCACACAGCATAAACAAAGACCGTGTTTGCCGAGAGTGCCAAAAGCTTCTAAACTGGCTCTTCCAAATGCAACTTCAGAGAGCAATGAATCTATGCACACGCCATTTTAGCGCAGAACTTATAAATCAAATGTAGCTAATTAATCGAGATGGCCTTTTATACAGGTTCGATTATGTAATATGAGATCGCTGCCAGAGTTAGGAATCTGCTGACACTGACAGCACACCTGGTCTAACTCTCTTTGATCTCATCGCACAAAACCACTTGCAGGAATTCATATATTTATATCATAATTCACAACACATTGATATGCCTACTCTGATTTATTTTTAGAACTTATGATCACTGACTTACCTGGCCATATTCTATACTGAGGTGTACTCCCGACTATACCTCGTTTTAGGCTCTGTAGTATTTTCCTGTCTTAGTTGCTTCTGTTCAATTTTGGGGACTCCTTTTTGGTAAGGGAACTCTGAATCTGTAATTATGATTGTATAAGCTGAATACCATATTCCATATTGTTCCCTGTGGCACGGCTTTGCAGTCTTTGAATCTGTCGATGACTCTGTATTTTGCTGATCACACCTCTTTTTACACAGCGGTAAACAACTTTTTTTCCCGTTTCAAGAAGTCACTGTTAAACCTAAACACAATCCCTGGATAAAGGACGTATATCTGAAACCAAAACAATATAACAAAAAACCACTACCTTGCTTGGAATGATGACAGGTTTCTTAAGCGAAAGACTTTGTGCAATTGTGACAGCCATTTACGCACAGAACGTCTTCTTGTTTTGATAGAAAAACAGAGACAGATAGAGAGAATGAGAGAAAGAAAAAGTCAAAGAGGCATGCAGAAAGAAAGAAAGAACGAAAAAAAAAGAGAGAGAAAGCAAGACAGAATGAAAGAAAGAAAAAAAAAGAAAAAAGGAATCAATTTGACCGTATTTTGTAAACGTTTGTAGTGAACTAGACTGCAGAAAGATTACTTCTATGCATGTTTATCGGGTTATACGATCTTCGGTTGTACACTCGCACTAAATATCCGACATTGGCTCCTCCATGATATTATTACAACAAATTCTAGCAACACTTGCATCTGTGACAGAGTATAGTGTGTAATGCTAATGTAGAAACTTCCATCCAACAATAATCCTTTGCCCTTTTGGAATTTGATATGGGATTTCAAGTGAATTGCAATAAAAATATTACCCTGACTTTGCCCACTGTACAAATGCTTTCTTGAATATGTATTTAGTGAAGCTGGAAAAAAAAAAGATAATACTCATGTCATAAAAGCAAGTTGTGCCTCAGGGCTTGACAGAAAAAGTTACATTGCTACGTTATCAAGACCTCGCCCGTGAAGCTGAGCTAGCTTTCACGAATCTACCGCTTCAATACACCTCGGAGGCGTGGTGCACCGTAAAAGCTAGCTTGCTTTCACGTCA
>OZ026627.1:22084372-22109372 GCA_964020975.1 Hermodice carunculata
TATGTAGTACTGTCAGTAGCATACATGTAAATGTACCTGGTCGACTTGAAGTACACCTTAACCATATTTTTGGAGAAAAAAAAACAAAAACAAAACAAACAAAAAAAAAAAAAAAACAAACAAAAAAAACAAACAAACAAAAAACCAAACAAAACCCTCTCAATCGGAGCTTTGTCAAATCCACACGTCCACATAAATAGTTCCAAGAGCCTCTTTAGGTAAATTGATACACTTCTTATCCATCTGTAAAGTTATGAATGCAGAAGACGATATATACGTCGTAAAAGTAATATTAAAATCACAGTATATTCTGATAATTGGGAACTTTGGGTAGGTATTAATAAATAACCTTCAATTTTTCCGATAAATCCCTGTACTATTGCCAAGATTTGACAAATATAACTTTGATGACACTTCTGTCTCTAACCAAGACACATTTTTAAATGCTTGACAGGTGCGTGCATAATTTGTAAAAGTTCTGCTGCCATCAGTTTTCGTTTTGATCATGTGCCACAAACATGGATTTTCAGACTGGAGTTTGACAAACTGCTCAAAATGCTCCGGTGCACGTGTTGCCACGTATAACATATTTTCATCCTTTCTTGACTGCTTTCTGTGTCCATACTTCTTTCTCTCTTTCTTTCTTTCCTTCTTTCTTCGCTAATTTCTGTATGTTTTATTTTTATCTTCCCGCCTTTCTTTTCTCTCTCTCTCTCCCTGTGTGTGTGTCTCTCTCTCTCTCTGTCTCTGTCTGTCTCTCTGTCTCTCTCTGTCTCTCTGTCTGTCTGTCTCTCTCTCTCTCTCTCTCTCTCTCTCTCTCTCTCTCTCTCTCTCTCTCTCTCTCTCTCTCTCTGTTTTTTTTTTTCTGCACAGGTCAGTTCCAGTATGATCAGATATGCCAGTTCCCTACTTGCCAAAAAAGATTCCAGCAAATTATTCCATAAAATCTTGTACATACCAGAATGGAATATGGCATGGCGGGTTTCTAAAGCGATCTTTAAATATTTAAAAAGGTACAAGGCACCTTGTTTTACCCCCGAGAGAACCCACACTCAATGTAGTCTCTATCATTGCATTGCACCTGCATACAGAGACAAATATTCCTCTTCTTCAGAAAAATATCTTGTAAATGTCTGACAAAAAAACTATAAATAGACAAGATTGGTCTGGACATTTTCAGATCGAAACATTATCTTATTTAACATGAAAATCCAATTTTATATGACACACTATTTAAGTAATGCATGTCACGTTTACATTGCTTACGTGACCAGACAAGAGTTCCGGGTCTGACTCCCAACGTTGTATAGGCTAACCTCACATGGCTGGATCATAATATTTTTAGAAACAGCATTTTTGTAATTCTGCATGGACCCCGAACAGTTTAGCTACGTTGCACGTGTTATAGAAGAAGATCATACAAATTATGGTAATTTTGTGCCTGAATGGGGTTCTATGTTCGGCCATTTCCGCAATAACGCTGTAAGCAGTTTTGCTGACAGCTGTGCTTCCGTGAACGCAAAGACAATGGACATTATACTTTGTCAGGATGCATTTTTCGTACACACAGATTTGAACTATTTGACTCCTCTGCGAAAAAGACAGAGAGGTAGGGTCTGTGTCAAACGCACTCCTCATTATCTTTATGACAGAATGATGCATACGTTAGGCTACCTTTAGGCAAAAGAGTAAACCTATGACAAATAGCCGTGTTGAAAATGCTCCCGCCAGCAAATATCGACCTTTCTTAATTTTCTTTGGATCATTTTGAACAATTTGGTGGAAATGTGTCTTCGAGAGGAAATGTGAGCAGCATTTGGACCCATGTAAGGAATATTTTACCGAAACAGTGGCTTTAAAAGGGGCCGATTCCCACTTTGGGAGACACCCCTCCCCTTCGCCCCCAGGTTCAGAGTCGCGCTTGACTGATTGGACAAAGATGTGTTTACGGTTTGCAACAACACTGGTAATATGCGGTTTTATACCCCAGCACACTGCATTAACAATAGCAGTAAGGCAATTGTGGCTTCTTTTAACTTTGGTGACTTATCAGTCAGCACGGCTTATTAAATTCGTTTGCGTCAGTCATCCGTCTGACCGTCAGAATTTTTACGCCTTCTACTTCTCTGAAACCATTACTGGTTCCACAAAGCCATCATCCAAATGGCCAATCAAACGTTAACCCGTAGGGGTCAGTACCAAGAGGCTCCCATCCTTGCATTAATGTTGTTTTCATAGAGTCTAGTATTTAACCATGAATTTCAGTTTGTATATCAGCAAAACTTAATATATGGGTGGGTGTGTGCGTATCCATATTCCGACATTATAGAAACTTCCAATTCATCCCTTGACAATGCGGAAGAAGAAAATTAGCATGGTTACAATGAAGGTGAGCAACGGATTTAACTTCCCCAGTAACCAACCGGGACTAAAGCTGAGCGACTATACCGTAACTGTTCTGAATTACGATAAGTGTGCTAGATTCACACTCCTTGTAAGAGGCCCTTTACCCCAAGTTCTACCATGCCTTAAGTTACAGAGACTATAATAGCCAAAGTCAACAGTTTTCCTCAGTGCACTCTCCCCACAATGACCCCAAAGCGCACCGACTAGAGCTGTTTTTTTTCCAAAAATGTGGCACTGCAAGAGTTAAACACAAAGTCGTTATTGGCTATTTGAAGACAAATAGCCTGAGCCATTGGCTAACATTTACTCACCCCTTAATAAGTTGAACTCTCCCAACCTTGACATTTTAAAAGTCAAAAATAAACATAACCTTGCATACGTTGGTTGTAACCTTTCTAGGGTAAGGCATTGAATAAGAAGAGAAGGGGCTATATTGTTTCGGACTTGTACATCATTTAAAATACTAAATAGTGCATTATAGTTCAGTCTGTAGTACTTCATTCACACCAACTTTCTTCAGAGTAAATTAAACCAGCTTACTGAACAGAGTGAGTTCCGTTTATGATAAGTCAACATCATTAGAGATGCAACCATTTTCTGGACAGAATAAGACTCAATCAACATCTTCCATTGCGCCCAACCCGAGTGGAGGAGAGCTCTTAATCTGGAGCATGCAATCCTCTTCATAAAAGGGGACGTGTGAACATGTATAGCAATTACTGGCCAGTACCTTTACTTAATTTTGTTGTAAAAGATTCTGTTTAACGATGTTTTTTTATTCATTTTTTAGATAGTGATATCATTTCATCTTGACAATCTGGCTGTATGCCATGGGATTCGATCGTTAGTCGACTAGTTCTTGTTATCATGAGTTTTGTTTTCCTGTTTTACAATAAAAGAAAGTTCGAATAACATGTATATCTAGACATTAGCAAAGCATTTGATGAAGTGTGCACTCAGGTCGTCTGTGCAAATTAAATAAAATTGTATTTCATGTAATCTATTGGAGTTTCTCTTAGATTATGTTCAAAATCGTCAAGAATATGTGGTTGGTCAGGGTTCTTTTTTCTACCTGGGGCACAATCAGCACTGGCGTACCTCAAGGATTGGTTCTTGGGCCTCTTATATTCTTGACCTACATTCATGATATTGTTGATTGTCACACATGAAAATGTTTGCGGGTGACACTTTTCAATATATAGAAATGTATAATCCTGATACGCAGCTACAATTATGAATTCATGTCTTTCCAATATCAACCAGTGCGCTACAGTTATTTTCAATGCCCTAAAAACTGATAAAATACTTATTTCCGGGAATACAAACCCAAAAGTTAATCCTTGTATTACTTTAAAGGGTCATACTCTTCATAATGTCAACAAGCATAACTATCTCGGTGTCACTATGCGTTCTTAATTCACGCGGACTGGTCACATGGAGATAAACATTAGATAGATCTGCAAAGTTGGTCAATAATACTTATGAATTGTCTGAAATCCATTCTTACAGACAAACTTAAGAAACAATTTACATTTATTTTATTAGGCCAATACATGAATATGGCGCCCAGGTTGGAGTGGGTGCACCGTATCCGATGAAGGAAAATTAGAAAGTGTCCAGTTAAGCTAGCGTGGCATACTTTAGCCGGACGAAGGGATTTTTAAAAATAAATCTTGGCTATTATTCAGGATTTTATATCGTTTACTTGTCGGTTCAAACTAACTGGTGTTGACTATTTTTTTTTCAAATACGAATGCGCATTTAATCTGCATTTATGACATTGACAGCTGATTTGCAGCGCCACTATCTGTCCTGGCCACGTGACCGTCATCATTCTTTATCTTTTTGGTTTCGTTTCGTCTGTCCTGCTTCTTGTTCTTTCTTAGCAAGAGGAGTCTGGATAGTCCTTTTTTTATATAATTGCAACAATACCTGTGAAATTTCACTTTGTATTTTCGTTGAATAAAATATTCTATAACAATCCTAATGTTTATATATATATATATATATATATATTTTCAGCAAAAGATACTTCTGGCTGTGAACTTATTTTAAAAGATTAAAGTAGACGGCAATTGACTGTAGGGTGGCGGTGAGCAATTTATGCAAGACGCATTTGAAGTAAAATGTAACCCCCAACCCATATTTGTTTGTGCGTCAGTTATAATAGGAATATTTTCGGTCAGCGACTTTGTGTGTCCAAGGCAGCTCACAAAGCGATACTGACGCCCAATGTACCCCATGCATTATTGCCACAGCATATAGTGACTCGTTTGCAAGAATAATATCACGGTCAAGCCATTCTGACTGCCACCATATAATTGCATGTGCAGCTTGGGCAAGTATTCTTAAGCGAAAACGTGTCATGATTGAGTACAGAGACTACAGTCACTTGAGTGAGAGCACGCTTGTGTCTAATCTTAAAATGCCTCGGTCTACTTATCGTTTATTTCTGATTTCGATTATAGAAATATTGATAATGATAGCACATATGAAGCAGTTGGTGTCAAAAACAAATATTATGCAACCATTGGCACATACGCACGGCAAGGAAGCCACACTCTTTTCTCGGACCAACCAAGTATTCGAGCCCCAGGAATGGGGTTTTGGTGCAGCTGGTATGTGCTTTTCCCATTTTCGGCCAGGTGAACGGTGCCAAAGGTTGCTGGTTCGAGACACGGCCGTTCTGTGGTCACAAGACATAAACACATGATATCTTGAGGAAAAAAAAAGTGTTAGAGATGTAATAACACAATATCCTGAGGAAAAAAAACGGACGTTTCAAAACACAATATTCAGAAAAAAAAGGAATTAGAGCTATGAAAACACAACAGTTAGAGAACAACGGGTATTAGATGTACAAAAACCTCGCATGCAGAGAACAGAAAGCGTTGCAGCTGTATAAACACAAACATCCAAAGAACAAAGATGGTTTAAGTTGTGTCAACCTTATTCGTGTCTCAGCACTGGAAATAAAGTTATTTGAATCGACTTGATTTCATCGTGTGTTGGCACGAATATGCAAACGTGTTATTTCACCTGTCTTCATAAAATATATCGTTAAAGGCTGAAAACGTCCTATGCTCAGTTAGGGCTCTTTGGACGATATGAACGGAATATACCACAATATCCTTGGCGCTCATTTCGGAAATGGGCCGCACAGGAAGGCATGACATGCACCCCTGAAGACATACACGCCCTGTAGGCGTTACCCCAATATAAATACATGCATGAATATACTCGAGACATTAAAAATGTTTGCTAACTTTGAAAGCAAAGTCCACATATCATTGCTTTGTCAATTCAGGTGTTTTTGTTATGTGGCGTAGCAAATTCTGTAATAGTTGCATAGTCAAGCTTGCTGGATAAAATTAGGAAATAACCCTCTTGCGGCCTAGTTTCAAAATGGAAGCCACACAAGCGTTGACATGATCTTCCGCTTGCAATGTGTGCAAAATCCATTCATATGTACAGCAATAGACCGGTTCATATGACTCGGGCTTATTCAGTTCACTTCGGCATGCGCACCCTGCCTTGTTTATATTTTGTGCTCGACCACGCTGGCCGGATTACACGAGGAAGGATAAGAAAGTAGAACACAAAGGATGTGCTTGGATTTAACGAAAAATCAAACAGTCGGCAAATTATAAACGCACGTTTCACCACTGATGTGATATTTTAGGTAAAAGATTTGCACTGTTCAACACAACCCATGCTGTAATTACTAGCGTTATCCGTGGCATCCGTTGAAAACATATGACGGCGTGGACCCGACTCGGCTGCTTGCTGATTGGGCAATCAGGCCAACAATGGAATGCATAATTAATTACGGTCCGGAAAAGTTCGGTACAACTCGGTATGAACAGGTGTATTGTATAAAGACTAATGTGGCTATGGTTTAGAGCATACTGCTTGCCCCATTTTTTTTTTCTGATATTCTGATATTCTCAGTTTCCATTCAAATCATGGTCACAATACGGCAAATCATGTTGACAAACTTTATCATTGTATATGCAGAGCAAAATGCACGAATTCTTGTTCCAAATCAGTATTATGGGTAGACAGCACATAGTCCTCTGATCATTGGCACCACGTTACTCAAACATTTGGTGGAAAATCTGATTGTAAACCTTCTAAGATATGCACCTTTGCTATCATTGTTGGGTTGAAATTATTGAATATTGGCATTTTTTCTGAACTGTTTGGTGCCACCTTCTCTTGCAATTGCAATTATGGAGCTCCTGGCATACTCCCCCCCCCCCCCCCCCCCAAGACCACAGGAAAGCATGCATTCCATTTTGACGGCAGCGGGACTTGTCCATATGTCCATAGTCTTATTAATTTAATCGCTCACACTACGTGATTGGTATTCCTAAATATACCCCGTAGAGTTGTACCCCTCCGATATTTCAGACTCCAAAGAATGTCATCAATATGATAAAGTAAGAATAAAAATGAAATTTGCGAAAATTCATCTCGTCATATGTTGGAAATAGGCAGTAACAGAAATCAACAGGGAAAGTGTAGAACGTAGCAGGTTGATTGCTAGTATTGATTATATTTTGTGGTACCAGGTATTAAGGATATGGAAATGTCGCAGACAGTTGATCATACATGTGACAAGTGCATTCCAGTTGGGAGCTGCAGAAGAACTGCTTGAAATTGTGGAAGACGCTCAATCTGATGTTCTCGCTGAGTGAACAGGTCCTTTCTATCTGTGTCAACACTGCCCTCATTACTTTGTTCGATGCTCAGCAATAGTATAACACCTGACCTACTAACCGGTGTTTTGTCCTTTAGAGTAATGCATGTGTAGGCGCCTGGTAGCTATATTTATTGCCACTTAACGCGTTTTGTCTTGTCAGTATGACTTTTTTGCTTGGTAGATTTTCCCTCCAGGTTATCAACTATGGCGGCCATTCTGCGTGGCCACTGCCTTGGCCTCCAGTAATGGAACACAACAGTAATGACGATGCTTGTCAGGGCAAAATCAGTTTTGGACAAGCACACAGGCAGGTTCGAAAATAAAGAGAGAAAAACCACAGTTGAATGTAATACCATGACGCCACGATGTTAATCTTAACGGTACAGCAAAAACAAAACAAAACATGACAAAACAAAGAAAAAAAAGACCAAGTCACCGAGTCAAAAGTAGTTCTCATGGCATGAGAAATGGCACTCACATTAACTAACTCAGCAACAACATCAGTCTAAAGCATGTTAAATCAAAGCACAGCAATGGCTGTATAACGTACAACATAGCAACAAGAAGCTGGAACAAACACAAAAGTAGCCAACAACCAAAGGATAAAATGCACACTACCAGCAATGGCACGCTTAGCAATTGTATTGCATTTCTGTGTAAATATAATAGGAAAACGACGTGCCTGGAGCAGGAAAACAAAAACAAACAAACAAACAAACAGATATTAGAGAAACTTTACAGAAACGCCAAAGTCAACATTATGCAGCAGGTTCCTTTGGTAAGCTCTGTTAACTCTTTTACCACTAATGTCTGCACAAATCGATGCACGTAGAAGAGAGATAGCGATACTATTATGACATTTATTGTTCGCTAACTGTTTGTTCAAGTACATGCACGCCAACATTTATCCTACGAGAACAGAACCCATAAGAATGACCAAGGTCAACGGTTCCCTATACTTTTTGGCGCGTTCCAGTTGCACTGCGCCCAATGCGTCCAATGCGCGTCAAAGAAAACTGGTCAGCACTTGGCGGACAAAGGGTTAAGAACATAACGCAAGCAAATCTTGTAAAAATGGCCCACATAACCCCTCTACATATCATCCTGGCTCCTTGTCCGCGAAGTCCAAAGTAGTCTCCGCGGACTTTCAAGCGTGTACCCCAATGGATTGGGAAATTCTTAAAGAGTATTTCGTGTGTAGGAGTCACAATAGTCCCCGAGAATTCCTGGGAATTTTGGAAATATTTTCCATTTGGTAAACTATTGCAAACAAACCAAGGCGGAGATTAAGCAACCCATGAACCCACCCCTTGTGGCTAGAACTGTAACCAAAGGAGACTTACTATTCTGAAAATTGTGTTTAATAGACCTTTTTACAAATGTATTTCCGTGTACACGTGACCTTGACTAATACATGTATTCATCTCTTAACATTATGGCGTATAATGGCGTTTAATTTTGACAGGCACACAAAACCAAAATGATGACAAATTTAAGATCAATTGCAGAAATAGCCAAAATTATTTCTATTTGTTTTCACAAATCAAATCAGAATTTTGCTCAAATCCAGAGGCTGTTGTAGCAAGGTAAACTTACAAGTGCCTTAATCGTGATGGATGAATTTGGTAAAATCAAAGAACTTTAAAAAACAAAAAATATCCGATTTGGGCCCAATTGCCCATTTTTGAGAATCGGCCATATATATATATATATATATATATATATATATATATATATATATATATATATATATATATATATATATTCCTGACAGCCAGCAATTTTATGAAAGCGTGCAATGATGACACACGCCCACAGTCTGTTTCACAAGCAATACCCGATGACGAAAATAAAAAAAAGTTAGGTTTACACGCACAAGAATCATTACAGAACGACATGAAATAAAATATATGTCAGCAGTATTGTTAAATTGATAGTATTACCGATGTCGCATGTCGAAACACAAAACTGATTCTGTCACTCTTTTCTATAGGCAATATTGAAGAAAAATGGAAGACACGACACATACACCCGGTGCATGATGTGCAGGCTATACGTCACCCATAAAGTTATGACACACGCCAAGGGTCTGTATTATGGGCAATGTTTTATGGAACATAGGATCGTGACGTACAACCGGAAGGTCCCGGCAGGCATGACCCGGCAGCCACTCTTACGTTTATAGGCAATAGTCAATACTACATACACTAGTAAGGAAATCAATAACAACAACACACACACAAGCTTTGCAAGATTTTGTGCGCGATACACGCCTTAAGGTTGGAATGAACCTTAGTATTTGTAACATTAGTGTAACAAAATGGGGCGAAGCGCAAGTTGTCGTTCTGGGGCTTATTTGACGTGCCCATTCATCTGGTGTTTAACAGTTTGGCTTTGACATCGGCATATGGAAGCGCCTTTTTAGCAGTTTATACGTAGAAATGTGAATTTTAAGATGTGTTTTTTACATTGCTCACTTCACGGGCGATGAATTTCTTTCCGTTGTCAATAGTTAAGTGGGGGTCTGGTCGAGGTCGGAACGCTGCCACCTGACTCAGCATATTCACGAATTCTCTGCAGATGATACCAAAAAAACAATAAATAAGTAAATGAATAATAAATAAATTTAGCAGGTTCTTTTAGGCCTGGGTGTGCAAGCAAATAATGTACGAATCACATATACAACAAATACTAATATGTATGCACGTACCACATAAATAAGTTTAACTTCACAATACAACAGTGGCTGAGACCTTTAACTTTTTTAAAGAAAATTTATTCCTTCCTGGAAAAAACACCCTTTGCCCTGGGTCTTAGGGCAAGGTCACATAAAGCGGATAGCGTTTAGCGAAATTGTGTGGTGTGAGTTGCCTTGTCTTCCAGATCATTCCACACCAGAACTCACTTTTTTACTCAAACAGAAACCTTTCACAGGCAACCCTGACATTTTGCATAAAGTAGGAGACTATTCTGAAGAAAAGCTCTACCAGGTGTGACGTAGCTTCCCAATCTAGTAGCCCAATGTCTCACATATCGTTTTCAGGTCACAAGAATTCACAGCAGACAAAACGGTCCAGTGAATCATACATGTAGGTGATGCCCTGGTAACTGGAAATAGGTCTACGGTAATAGTGAACCCGAGTAGAGGAACTATTGCATTGTCCCCAGCTTTATGCCTTTTAGTTTCAGCACATATCCAGTTCGATCACTGAACTAGGTAAAGACATGAGCTTCTTTACAATTTGACCCGATTCGATGAAAGTTATTATCGCCAACAGAATGTCCTGGAATATAGCACCGGAAGTAATTATTGGCGTAAATAGACGCACACAGAAGTACAGATTGGAAGAGACACGCCCTGTTGAAATTCCCTGGAGGACCTTTTTTTGTTTTTGTTTTTGTTTTTGTTTGTTTGTTTTTTTTGTTTGTTTGTTTGTTTGTTTTGTTTTTGTTTTGTTTGTTTGTTTGTTTTTAATTGTAGCAGCTCAAAAATAGGGGCAAATGTCACGTAGTAAACACACTGTGTTTCAGAGTGAATTCCTAAGATTATTCGCAGAAGCCATACTGGCATGCCCAGGGGCCCTGCAGCGTTGTATTCCTATTGGGTACTTTGTTTTGGTGTTTACAACTTCCAGAAACGACGTACGCACATGTCCACATGTCTGTCCTGGGATCGTGAAAGAATAAACACGACTGGAATTAAAATACATTTATCTCACTTTAAAAATAGAAAGAAAAAAAACAGACATAAAGAAAAAGAAACACACACGCACACACACACACACACACACACACACACACACACACTTGTGAAGAATAGGCCGACATGAACGGTTGCATGTTATGCGCCTAAAAAGAATGTGGTGGTAATAAAAGACATAAGCGATCCACACAAGACCCGTTCTCGCCATAGCCAGGTCTACGCATGCTGCAGTCACCTTGAAGAGATAACACGTTGCTGAACATGTGGTCGCTTGGTAACCTTACCGCTTTTACTGAATGCGTCAGTTTAAAATGCAATTGGCAGAACTACTAATAGGAGCTTAAAACATTATTGCTTCATGCATTTTGTTACAGCTTAAAGCTAGAAATATAAAACTTAAAAACAGGCGCGAAATACAGTTTGCTTCAACAGAATGGACGCGAGAAAAGTGCAGGCCCATGGTGGATGTCGTGACAATAAGAATGTTTTACATTTAATGATTTGGTGAGGTTTGTGGCAGTGTTACTTTTTTCAAGAAATCATTTACTTGTGTGCTGTAAGATTGAATTTGTTCATTTATTTATTTATTTATTTATTTATTTATTTATTTATTTATTTATTTATTTATTTATTTATTTATTTATTTATTTATTTATTTATTTATTTATTTATTCGTTTGTTTGTTTGTTTGTTTGTTTGTTTGTTTGTCTGTCTGTCTGTCTGTCTGTCTATCTATCTATCTATCTATCTATCATCCCCTATATTTTTTAATATTTATTTATTTAAATCATCCTTGATCTACACGTTTCTATGGCACACGAGCTGCAGTCTGCTTTCTAACTGCGATGAATGAAACACAAGTGCTTTGCCTGAATCGATTCCACATAATTGCATTTACATCCTTTCGTTCTATCTTGTTTGTAGTCCATTCAACATGTGGTGCTTCATAAGTTGAATGAGTATCACAATATGGCTTTTAAAAAAAGAAGAAGAAGAAAAAAAAAACTTTCGATTCCTTGCCCGTAAAGCAATTATCCGTCTATTCAAACAAAAAACTCCGTTCTATTTCGCAGGAGCGGAATATCGAATATAGTGTTCCATTCTTTTGACCTTACCTTACAGAATAAGATCTAGACAAGAACATTACACATGCTTGTTTCACTTTTAAAAATCCATTTCGATCATTATATTTACACATGCTCACACGCATAATATCTGCATGAATTTCCAGGTACCAAAGGAGACAAATAACTGCGTGCAAGATTCACATGTATCAAACTTCCACTGAATTTACAACTCAAAATACGTGCTTGGTAACTAAGGGAAAGGAATGATGGTATCGATCTTGTTGAAAAACATCAAACACGGCCTGTACATTCAATTCCATCTGAATCACAAGGTCATTCCCCATTCAGTGCAGTTACACGTGTAAGTTTCATTGGCACACTCGCATACTGACATATCACACAAAATCATCCTATGTACCAAATTCTACACCATGCGTTTCCAAAAACCCAACTCTATTTTGGTTACGGTGAGTTACTAACTGCAAGTATTTTGAGCCTAGGAACTTATATGGACGCAAACACCGACAATGTTGCACTGAGTATTTATCACGTAAAGGTTATCATTGTTTCCTTTCTGCCACGTTTAAGTTGTGAATTGTTGTTTGTTGTTGATTTGATTGTGTATCGTAAAGCAAACTAACAAACTTCTGTTTATGATATCCATGCAGCGAACAGAATTTCCGCATTACCCAACCTGCTGTTACTCTTTGCCTGAGACACAAGGCAATGGATGCATTTAGTGTCAGACACGCACTCAATAACATTGCATGGAGGTAACGGCCTACCCAAGACGCCAAGCAGAGATTACGTTTCTCTCATACAATGACTGATGAACGTGTTTTGAGTACGGTACTCTCTGTTTACATATTACGCTTGTGTATCATTTTGATGTTGTGACCGAAAACCCACTCCTAGCATCATGTTCATTGCCTACCGTATTACGTTCATTTTAGTTCACATTTATACAAAGGTCTGCGCAAACTGTTGCCTCCGTAGCAGCTGCGACTGGGCGAGGTCTTCTTCACGCGTCAAACCTGCTTCGCGCTCAAGCACTCAGCTCCCTTCGAGATGTGCCTTGCCGTGAAACTTACTTCGCGGAACCAGAGCCGCGCGATACTATTTAATACTGGTACCCTAACAAAAAATTAGTAAGTATACGCCTGAAGGAAGGACGATCATTAGACCCATGACAAGGTTCAAAAATTATCTAAAAAAAAAAAAAAATCATCAAGGTGATAATTATTATAGACAAGCAAATGTTAAGATTACAAAAAATAAGGGTGAATTTTTTTAGTCAAAATACAGGCCCATATATGTCAAAGCTATATTAAAGAATAGTGAGCTATTGCAGCACATGGCAAAAAACTAATAGCGCAGAATACGACTATTGAACAGCTAGCTAGCTTTCACGGCGTATCAAGCCTTCAAGATGTCTTGAAGCGGTAGATTCGTAAAAGCTAGCTCGCTTTCACTGGCTAGATCTCGACCATGCAGCAAAGTCATATCCTACAGAAGGAAAAGCTAAGCCAATTATGGCAGTGCATTTGCTTCACGTGACCGCGAAGTCTTATCCTGGCTTGCAGGGCGAGATTGTGTCTCTCCTGGCTTTCCGAAATGGACTAAATGCCATTGAGTAAAGGGTTATTAAAAATGACGACAGTGTACGATTCATGCCAACTGTATTGATAATTCCATTTAAACATTGCAAGTAAAAAAGTTTTGTAACAATTGTTTAGCTTGGGGAAAGAAGATATTTTATATCATAAATGGTGCAATATACTGTTCTATGGACCTCGCCAAGAGTATATTGACCTCGGTCACCGCTATTATACCCTTACTTGGGTCCATACATCTGCGCATTAATATTCCTTTAATATGCTGTGAAAGTAGGCGTATTGAGTACGGCATATCACCTTCAAGAAACGCATTCAACTATGCAACAAAGGGAGTGTCAAACTTCAAACGTGATTTGTCCATGTATAAATTGTCACCAACTGCAAACATTTTTTTTTTTTTTTCGAAATACTTTGAGGGTCGCCATGGACTTAGTATGGTAAAGTTTCGATTTAAAAGGGTGAAAACAAGATCATTTCTATTTAAATGGAAACACATACTATGACATATTTTGAAATATCACTATGAAACACTTAAGATGCTTAAAATATTTTGAAACTAAGCCATAAAGAGCAAGCTCTGCTCACCTTTCACACGTAGATTTAGCAGGTTGTCAAGCAAGAAGACCACAAAACACAGCGACTCACACTTGCGTGATCGTGCTGAGCTGGGTGTTGTAATCGAGACTATTCCAGCTTATTGATCCCGAATGCCGATTATTATGGTCACGGTACACAACAGTCAACAGTTTGGAAAAATATTCCACACTGACTTGTTTGCATTAAGATCTTGCCATTCCTGCGCGTGCAAACTTTGCGTAAATTGCAATAGCTTCCGACAATATTTTGATATGTTACAAGATTGTAGCAAAATTCTCTAGGCTAGCAATGCCTACTGTCTGAGATTCCCTCGACCTTTGATACAAACTACGATGAACAAATCGTGTTGCGTGGATAAAATGGGAGAAGGTAAGCTTAGCATCTGAAGAGTGATTGTCATCTTATTTCTTGTTTCAATAGATCACATCCGATAAAAAAAATCTCTCACTTCTGGTTTTTCTGAAATTCTACATAGGTCAAATGGCAATAAAGAATAACTGTTACGTTTTATCACGAAACCCCAGAGTGTATGGAACGGTGAGTGGGGTGGGAGGCAGTTTAATTCATTAATAGAAACATGCGCATCGGCAAGGCTAGTGACGTGTATTTCGTGGACTTTAATAACTGCAATCCAATCAAATGATGTAAAATCTTTTTCTTTAATTTGACTTATTTTCACGAGTACATTTTCTGGTCGATGCTGGAATTGCCGAACGTGTAGTTGAAGGTCTTGCAAATTTAGTTGGCACAGCGTCGTCTTTGAATTTTGACAGCGTCTTAAAACCTTGCTTTGCCATCATAACATAGTACAGAAAGTACATTTCTTCCACAAAATGTGCCAAGCACAGCATCATGCTCTCTGTCACATTGAAGTCAGCCAATTTTAGAGTACGGAAGTCATGGCTGGGACTTATGCCAAGCAGCTGATGCTGAGAAACCTGAGGGAGTTCAGTTGGGGGTTGCTAGAAAACTTACTGGAGTATTTGTTGGTGCAGCTAATAGTAAACTATACGAAAATCTTGGGTGACAAGCCCAAGCCAAACGCAGAGACAATGAAAAATTATCAATGATGCACAAAAGTTAATAATTTAGTCCCCAATACCTTGCAATGTGTAATTCCTTTGTATTCTTGAACATATAACACCAAGCCCTTACACACGTCGAGGATCGGACCAGCCTCAGTTTAGAGCCCGAACCGATCTTTGTCATAATTATTTTTTCCCTTCAGCGGTCAGATTATGGAACGAACTTATTAACAGTATTAAAAACTCGTAATTATTATTTTATTTAAATCCAATTTACGGAAGCTGTGTCCTCAAGATTCTAATTTCTCAAAATTATATAATTATGGAAATAGATATGCTTCAATTCTCCATACTCGATTACGTCTTGGCAGCATCCAGCTGAACTTTCGTTTATTCAAGCTTGGATTCAAATTGCCCCCAAGCTGTGAATGTGGTGCATCTAATGAAGATGTGTGGCACTTTTTCTTTGAGTGTCCATTATATGTAGTGTCCCGATCTATCTTGCACATGTTTATCTCAAGATATTCTCCTTTAACTCAACAAACTGTCTTGTACGGCTCTGTTAGGTACTCTTCAGGAAAATATCCATATTTAATCCAAACTTCATGATTATACATGTAGCATTTCAACTACTCAATTTACATCAAATGGCATTGGTTAAATTTTAAAATGTCGTAGACGAATGCACAACATATGTCCATGGCGGTAAAATTGTGTTACTTTGGCATACATATATTTAGCTTTTAATGATGTCCCTCTATCTGTGCTGGTTCAGTGTCTGCGTTTTTCTTAGCTGTGTTTCGATGCATCATCGGTCAGGCGCAAAGAATGCCTGACTGATTATTCCTCGCTAGAGTACGTCTTGTAATGTCCTATATTCATGTTGTATTTTTTTCTTGCCGAGAGGGATTAATATGGGGCTCGACCCTTTTTCCCAGTTGCATCATATTCATTTCTACAACTTTGTTATATTGTCGTGAATAAAAAAATATGTTTAAACCAAGTCGACCGGTGTCAACCGTGTTTGCTGCTGCCATGGTAGCCTCCGTTTTGGATCCTTCGGGAAGCGGAACAGTCTGGATCCGTTCTTTTGGGTATTGGCACAGCCAAAGGCAACACACAATTTCACCATGGTGTATGATTGGGGACTGACTGGCCTTCAAAAAGTCCCCAAAACGGATCCTTAGTCTGCTCACTGTGTTGACAGGCATTACTGCATGTGCAGGCGGGCTCCCAGTTTTCCAGATGACGTCACGCCACGTTCTTGCAGAAAGTGACAACCGCTTACGAATAGGACGATGGCAAACTGTACCAAAGCTGGAACGAAAAACGGCTTATAAAGTGTATTTCTGGTGGTTCCATTGTCGATTTTTTTTCTATAAGTGACAAACTAAGGTCCATAACTACAAGTTACAGGCATTTGGAATGATTCATTCCTCAGGCCCTTGAAGAGGTTGGCACCTTTGTTGGGATTTCTCCAAGAACCCCCCCCCCCCCAGCCCGCTTATAACAACTGACCATGTAGTACAACAAACTCTCTCATGCCCACCTTATTTACGCGGACCTACATACATTAGCCCACTTTGTGTGCTATAACACCCCTGCCATGAGGTAATACAATCAACCGGATTATTTTCCCTCCCGTATATTATCTTCTATCAGGAATAGAGCAAATTGCATAGCAATATTATATGTACGAAGTCCATTCACTATTTTAACAGAATCACGAAATGTCTTTCTAATTAAGCGTTTTCTTTGCTCCACCTCGAGTCAAATTGCTTGTAGGTGGGCATGCTATGCTGACTTATCCCACAGAGAGACAGCATGAGAAGTTACAGCGCACCTGAGAGCATTAACCCTCTTTAATTTGTAATATTGTGTCAGCTCTCAATGATACCCAAGGCAATTTGTAACAGCGCTTAGGCTTATAATTAGACAGGAAAAAATTACCTTCAAACGGATATGAGCTACACAGGGTTTCAAGATGTGTGATTGAAGGAAGTGCTGGAATAGTGGATGCTGTTTAAATTATTTCATGCTGTTACCGTGATTCCCGTGACTTATAGGAAGCGTCTAATTTGTTTGATTACGTTTTCATTTTATAGCTTTGTTCCACCGAACCAAACAACCTTGCAAAGCCTCTTAATTTTCGTGCCTAACACATCTTCAAGAAGATCCAAAGCAAGGGTTATTAGGCGTGGGCATTCTCAAGCAAAATGCATTCACATATATTTGAAGACAAGACAATCACATGCTTACATTGTTGAAAAAGGCGGTGCACCCATGCTATTATTAAGCCTGCCAAACGTAAACTACAAGAAGCCGTTTAACCCCTTTGTCGTGGAGTCTTTAATTGTGTACTTGCACAAAAACAATGTACCAGCGATTGAGATGCCATGTTTTTATGTATACCAAATCTTCACTTTGTGGTAAGTTGAGGGGCGTTTTGTGAGATAATAGGACATTCACCATTCACCGGGGTTAAATTAAGCGACTAATGCTCTTTTGGTACATACGCTGCAGTTCTGTGTTGTTACAGGGTGCAAACCAAATGCCCCCGATGACCGTTGGGGATTTCAACAAGACAGCGCCCTCTCTCGCCAGTCCATGGCAAGCCAAGTCTGGCTCAGATAGCACACTCCAGGGTTCATCTCCAAAGATGAGTGGCCTCCCAGTAGCTCGGATTTGAATCCCCTTGACTCTTGTATGGGGAATGCTAGAACACAATATGAATTCTAAACTGCACAGTTCAACTGCTGATTTGAATGCACATCTTATGAAAGAGTGGACTCTATTTCCAATAGTGACCATCGGGAAATGCATCAATGTTTGGAGACGACCTCTACAGCTATGCATTAAGGTAAAAGGGGACAATTGTGAACATCTGTTGTAATTATGCAAGAGAAGGGTCGATGTAATAATGCGGCTGGTATGAAATAAAAAAATTATGATTAGACAACAAAATATTTAGGTTTTTCTGTGTCCAGAAACATATGAGCCACCCTGTACATATATCTTCGACGTGAGTTGGTCCGTTTTTAAAGTTTCAAGCATAATAACCTCCCTCTTTTGGGGTATTGTCTCGTGCAAACGTAAAGCAATAACCTAATTGGACTGCGCAGTAATATGTCCTCAAACATCATAAGTACTTGTGGCGCTATGCGTGGGACGGAGCTGTGTTACTCATTTGTATTATATGCGCGTCGGCTCTCTCTCATATTTTTGATAATTGTAGGCAAAGACCTACCAATGATTTATTACTTATGTGTCCTGCAATACAAGTTCTGCTGAAGCATTTGCCCTGGAAAGGGGGGGGGGGGGCTTCTGACTGAACGTGATAAAATACATGTAACGTTTTAAGATTTATTTCTCCCGTTAATTCCGTTATCTTATTACCGCGTACTTTGGGTGATTGGTGGCTGTCTTTGTTAATTAAACCCCCCACCCCACAAGAAACCAATGTTGAAGTGACTAAAAAGTACGTTTTGGTAATAGATATTCCATTTCGAAGCTCATTAATTTGTATAAATGTAAATATAAGTATTGAGCGACGCAAAGTGGGAATTTATGTTCAAGAAAAGGATGATAGTTGTCTAACAACTTAGCCGCAATGAGCACTATGGCAAATGCAGAGAACTGCCATCTCTGATATTGACAGTTCTTTATAAATTAGCCACAATGAGCACTATGGCACTATGGCATATGCAGAGAACTGCAATCTCTTAGATAGACAGTTCTCTACAAATTAGCCACAGTGAGCGCTATGGCATATGCAAAGAACTGCAATCTCTTATATTGACAGTTCTCTACAAATTAGCCCTAATGAGTGCTATGGCATATGCAAAGAACTGCCATCTCTTACATTGACAGTTGTCTACAAGTTAGCCACAATGAACACTATGGCAAATGCAGAGAACTGCCATCTCTGATATTGACAGTTCTCTACAAACTAGCCACAATGAGCACTATGGCATATGCAGAGAACTGCAATCTCTTAGATAGACAGTTCTCTACAAATTAGCCACAGTGAGCGCTATGGCATATGCAAAGAACTGCAATCTCTGAGATTGACAGTTAACGGCAAGTTAGCCACAATGGCCGCTGTGGCACATGCAGAGAATTGCCATCTTTAGATTGACGGTTCTCTACAAATTAGCCACAATGAGCGCTATGGCATATGCAGAGCCTTCCAGCTCTTTTTTCCTCCATAAATTCGCAATTTGCAACGTCTAATTCTATAATAGATTAATAGATGTGTGTGCAGGAAACGCGAAGAAATGAATACACGAAATACAGAACCATTGAAATATGCAGACATGCGCAAAGTTGGCATTTAATGCATGTGCGGAGAGCACATAGTACGGTGTCATGAAGCACACCATATATATATATATATATATATATATATATGTATATATATATATATATATATATATATATATATATATATATATATATATATATATATATATATATACATACATATACGCAGGAAGCGTGCAATATGACAGCACGAAGCGCACCGGTATGTGCAAGTAGCATACAACGTGGCAACATTAAGCACATAATGCCTACGCAGGCAGCATACAATATTGCAACCATGCCACGTGTCTGTAACTAGCATGCAATAGGGCAGCACGCGGCACGCAAGGCATCTGCAGAAACGATACTATGTATTTTTTCACGACAACCAAAGTATTACATGCTGAGCCCCCCAAAAGGCCCGATCGTCGCTTCTTTTGCATTTTATCATGCCATCAGTTTGTCAATTGCTATATGCTGAGGGAGCTCGACATCAATCATAGATGATGAAATATATCTTGGTTTAAACATATTTTATTTCAAAAAAAAAAAAGCAATTGGAAAACAGGGCGTAGCCCCATATAAATTCCTCTTGCACATATAAAGATTAAGAAAAGTATACTCGGCACTATCATCAGTCGAGACATAACAGAGTTAGGGTAAACATCACAAAACGGAGACAGAGTGGAAATATACTTCTGTGCCGCGATGAGACTAAGATATAATTACCCCAATATATATATTACTTTTTCCACAGTGCAATCAAACTAGGTTTTAAAATTTTGATCGGATTATTTGACTGCTTGATGAAAAAATTCATAAAATTCCTCGTTCCGTCTCATTGTTGCAACAACTGTTCTGGTATCTTGCGTCGCGCGAACCTGGTGTTAAAATGGGTACTAAATATACTGCACGGGTGATACTGGCTTTCAGTTGGCGGTTAACGCTGTCTCAGTCAACGCAGTCGGCAGTCTTCTGTAACTTAAAATATCGCCTGTTCTTTCCAGTCCTCTTATAATTTTCTGCCCTTTTTTTTATCAAGGTGCGAAGTATATATTAGAAACAGAAGGGGTTAATATACACATATCAATAGCTTAACCCCTTTCTGATGGTGCGAAGAGGACGCCTATTGCAAATATTGACTGAGCCTTACAACAAGCCTGGCTAAGTGGTGACGTGGTAAATAGCTGTTGTACCTTGTACTTTCCATGTAGGTATACGGACCTAAGGTGAGCGAGCAGCTGGTCAGCACCACATGCTGTTACTCTGATGCAAATGGCTAACCAGTCAATCAAAGATATTCACTTCTGTTTTCCAGGCCGTGTCATTATCTCCACCGGGATAGCTCACCGCTGGAATGTGTTTCCCCACGCACCCGGCAACCACTTTGGTTTAGGCACCAGTTCCTGGCGTAGTTCACTGCTCGGAATTGCCTGGCTATTATAAAGGAATATTGCAGTGATTGATTGAATTTGCCAGTCAAGGTAAAGGAATCAACATGATCACTTTTCGCTGCTGGACACCTGTTTGGGCATTGTACAAAGCATGTGTCAATCAGTCATATATTGCTTTGGATCTTCATAGGGTCATGTCTGCAGGTATATATTGATTTATAAATGTTAATACTTTTTAGACAGGTAGGAAGATATCCTTTCTTACAAATGTGTATCCTTACGTGTGTACGCCTGTTAATTTATCTATATTTTTAATCTGTCATTCCTAAAGTCATTCCATAAAAAAAACGCCTACATATGCACATTCACCTAGATTTGGCTCATGTTTCATCGGTTTGCCATCCATGATGAATCCATGTACTTTTCTCTGTACGGCTTTCTTACTTCCCAAATATTTGCTCTACCATTCAGTTTGGACGAGACGACACGCTAGCTTATATGTAGCACATTTCCTGGCCTCCCCTATTTTAACTTCTGAGCTTTGTGCCAAGTAGAACCTATTTACGTTTGAACTGCATACTGCATCCAGATTGTAATACAGACAAAACTGCTACTCGGCACAAGAAAATCGCAGTGCATGAGAAGAGAACTAGGCACGCAAGAGCTTTTTAACATGATTACATTGAAAGTCAACTGATTCAGGCCCACGCTGACACAACACAAAGCAGTACCCTCCACGGCACCTCGCACAGCATATGCAAGAATTTCAAAATATTTGGCACAAACAAAGAGGTTCCTTTGTTATCCAAAGTAAATTTTTGGAGATTATGGCCGTATACAATTCAAATGTGACATGTAAGAGTGTAATCTAAAACTTTCGAGGGGAATTATGCTGTCAATTCTTCCGTTGATACCCTAGCAGCAATCTCGAACTTAAAACGCTGGGTGGGTGGGGTGGGGGATAAATGCAAAATGCAGCTTTAGAGCCAAGAGAGAAACTCCTAATCATACACTAAATAAATGTGATAACATAGTCAGTCGATATCTTTGGACACAATTCCACCATACATTAACTAGGGTATCATCAAAAGATACCTCCTCAACAATAGCAATATCTACGCCGACCTACCCGACAAACACACGGGCAACTCAGCTGCACCAACGGATATTATCACCAGAACACGGACACCTAATCCAGTAATGGATAACAAACCCCAACAAAAATGATAAAACTTCAACTGCCGGCTCTATTTGAAGTGAATATGCAAAGTACGCTCGAGATCAAAGTTTACCGACATGAAATTTTATAACCGAAATAAGAGACAAAAGTTTCAATGTTAATTGTTACTCAACAGAAATTCCGGGGCTCTATATCAAAATCAAACGACTCTAAAATTAAATCCTTCCGTCTGAAAGCTACCAACGGCTGTGTTAAATATAACCAAATAAAGCCCGACCTTGTCGAATTGCCCTAGCATACTGATTTGTTATTTTCCATGCAAGGTTTGAAGAATTTTGCATTGATACCCCTTCCATAAATATCAGCCAGAATAACTAGCTCATATGAATGTGGTATCTTGTGAGGAATAGGCCCCCGAAATGTACGAGGACTGGTCAAAAAGTTGTAAGCCTAGCTGTGAAAGACCCGTACAAAGTCGATGCTTTTCATATATTTCTCTACATAGTCCCCTTGCAGGTTTACATTCTTTTGCTCGCGATGCTGGAAGGCCTGGACGCCGGTCAAGAAGGAGTTTCCTTCAGTCACCCTAAAAAAAGTGTTTCACAGCGGAAATGACCTCATCATTAACAGGAAAAGGGCGACTGGCTACTTGCTATTTCATTCTGGGAAACAGGTGGGAGTGTGATGGGGCTAAATAGGGTGAATTAGGACAATGGCCGATTTGTGCACAGGATCATTGTCTTTGTGAAACATGACTGCTTTAGTGAGCATTCTCCGTCGCTTAGCTTTGATTGTCAATGATTAGCAGTTGTCTCAGTAGGTCAGCATAATATCTTCTATTGATAGTCTGGCCTTTTTCAAGATAGTCAATCAGCAGAATAGCCTTGGAATCCCAAAAGACTGAATCCATCACCCTTGCAGCGGAAAAAAAACGACTTTGCCTTTTTTTTTGGGGGGGGGGGGGGATCCCGAGTGCTTTCATTGCTTAGACTGAATTATGGTTTCTGGTTTAAAGTGATGAATCCAGGTCTCATCCATGGCTAAAAATCCAACCCAAAAATCATCAAGATCTGCCTCAAAACGGTATAAATTGTCACAGGACGCCAAGAATCTGACACATTTCTGATCCGCTGTCAAGAGCTTTGGCACCAATCTTGCAAAAACTTGTGTCATTCCCAACTCCATGGTGATAAAGTGCTTAACCCTTTCATGAGATCTAGAGATGCTCACAACACTGGCAATATGTCAAGTGGTCAATCGTCGATCAGCCATCACCGTGTCATGCACCCGGGTAATGTTTTCGGTGATGGTTGTTGTTGAAGGCCGGCCTAGACGCGCGTCATCGTCAAGGCTCTCTCTGCCACGCTTGGCTTCCGAAGTTTACTTCTTAACAGTGGAAAAGAAGGTGGCATCATCCCCTAAAGTAGACACCATGTCGGCATGTATCTGTGTTGGATTTAGCCCTTTCAGCTGCAGGTACTCGATGACTGCCCTACAGATAGTTTTGTCCATTTCTGGTGATTTCAATGGGTAGGTTCACCAGATGGTCTGCTACAACGACACAAGGCACACTACTGTTGCAGCTCTTATGTCTATGATTCATTAAATGATTGGACCTGTTGGTTGCAAAACTTTGTTTCAGTCCGATTTAGATAACCCACTTAGGCTTAGAGCACACACACACACACACACACACACACACACATGCATGCATATATATATATATATATATATATGTATATATATATATATATATATATATATATATATATATATATATATATATATATATATATATATATATATATATTGTATCTTCCTGCAGGTGTACATCCCACAGTACAGCGGATAGATGTCCTCATAGTCTGGTAAACATTATGTATTTCCTCATTATCGATGTACTCAAGATATACCGTGTACACATTTGAACTGATTGCAATTGATACGATTTTTCTCGATACAAACAGGCGCAATCATTAAACAACTGTCCGTGACGTCCCATACACTTGTTGCAGTGATGGCTCTTTATGGGAATCTTAGCTTGAACGACTTCAGGTTTCGTTATCGAATAGATATTTAAATCATGGCTGCATTTTGCTATCAGTTACATAATTCAATGGGAAGCTAGCAGCCCACTGTGTCATCATCAGTTTGCATTACTAGCGAACGTTGTGCCGGATATCCATTAGAATACGGACCTTTCGAAACCCAGTTACTCTCTCTGAGAATTTATGGACAGTTACCCTCAACACCTATGTATACTTCTTCACATACTTGGATTTATGTTTATCGAAAAAGCAGCCTGACAGCGTTCAATTGTACAGGCATGCCGAACTCTGAGTGTGGTTAAAACACAGTAGACAGACACACACGCCGGTTTTTGCACATATTATCACGTTACCATATTTCCATTCATAATCAATGTCTCCGTGATGCCCCACTTGCTTGCTGTCCTGCCTATCGCAAAGTAACGTCAAGGAAGATAGAGGCATTCTACCCTCCTGGGTAACGTCAAGAATCCTTGTGCGATCCTGGTGGCCAGTATCAGCAACTGGATTTCAAACTGTACGTATTTATCTGGGGTGTGGTCAAAGTTCAATGGATGGAAATGATCTTCATTCAATGAAAATTCCTAATGATACCGAGCGAGTATACCACCGGTTACCTATTGTGTTGAAGTTGGATTAGCGACTTCAATATATTGGCAGGAAGTAACACTGCTTCCACGCACTCCATGCTATCAGTTAATAGTCGCTCAGCCTGAGTCCCACAGCGCTGTTCATTTCAGCTGCCGTAGTTTAGCTTTTCAACGTAATGTCGATGTACATTGTACCAGCTTACACGCATCACCTCGACTGCACAAACAGAACTCAGGTTCAGGTCCAGGTAACTGTTATAGCCGCTAAAAGAACACGGAAGCAAAGGTGGTGGTACACAATAGATGAGCTGGATATGAAACCAGGCATCGACTAATTCTATTCATACAAGAGCGCAAATGCGGCAAT
>OZ026627.1:22114372-22274372 GCA_964020975.1 Hermodice carunculata
ATACAAATAACCTCTGAAGGTGACCTGATACACTGAATTAAATTTTATTTGATTTGTTCCTTTTAAGTTTGCTCGTATCAGCCAGGGTGTAATACAGTTGCTTTATAAACGTCGTATAAGTACTCAAAAAGTTGGGTTCAATAGAATGATACACGGAAAGTTTACTGTAATGAGAAGACTGTTTTGTCTGTACTTCGAGAATATTCATAGAAAGGATGGCTTTCATAGTTCATATTAATTGGCGAAAGCGATATGGAATGGAATCACATACTTCTAAATTCTTCTTGCGAAAGCTGAAAGCATTTTAGGTTCTTTATGCTGTCGTTAAGCTACATTTATTCACCCCAGTGGATAGTTCAGATATGAAGTATATGGGTGGCAGTCGTGTCTTTCTTATTAGTAGAAAAATGCTGAGCTTGCCACTCTTTCACTCGAAATCCTTGTTAAAGCTTGGGATGTTACATTTTAGTCATCATAAGATGTTGGAACAGTAATGAGACTTCTCTCAAAGGGTTGCGTGAGATTTTAATTTATTCAAAACTGAAGGCCTTTGGGTATTATGTAAAATATACCGCGACAAGGAAGCTACTAAAAGCTACTTTACAACAAAAGGATTAAGCCGGACGTGCGTCCCAATAGACCTCTCCATCAGTGAGGACGCTTGTTCTTCACATTTTGGTCGATGTGCTGTTCACCAGTTGTCACGCGCATACAATGGTCACCACGCGGGATCTCTGCAGACAGGAAATAGTTCAAAGTAGTCCTCATGTTTCCACCTTTCTGCCCGTTTTCGTCAATTAAATGTGATGGACTGCGAGAGTGGCCCACGCATACCATACCATGACGGCACATGCTTTTAATTACACTGTAATTAAAAGCATGATAGCAAGGATCAGAAGGGCGGCCTACATTCAGCTAAATATCAGACACTTCATCGATGCACACAACTAAACACAGTAATGATTTGGAGATTTGGTTCCTTTTGCGGTGGCGCATGCCTTGTTATCAATACACGTCCTTCATACTCGCCGTATTTTTATGAGAATTCAGTTGTCATTTTTGTACATATACCTTGGATACACGAACTTTTTATAGTGGGTACATGATAGTCGGACTCAAATAGACAGGGGAAGGTAACTGTTGTGTCGCAAGGTCCGATGCAAACGTGTATTTCAATGCATTTCAATATTGGAGTGCTGGAAACTAAGGTTCGATCTTGCAATTTTCTCGAAAATCACATTAGTCATCCTAATCCCCGGTAGGTTGGCAAGAGCTGGTGATATAAACTATCGTCGTTTTTCAGTTTTATTTTTAATTGAAAAATGTGCTTTCTAGGAACTTTTACATAAGACTTTTCAACAGTAACTTTGCATGATCAACGAAAGTAACACGCCCTCCCCCCAATATTCTTTCACACATCAACCTGTTCAGCAATATATTTTCAAGAAAACGTGTTGTCTTAAGGATCTTCTTCTTCTTCTTCTTCTTCTTCTTCTTCTTCTTCTTCTTCTTCTTCTTCTTCTTCTTCTTCTTCTTCTTCTTCTTCTTCTCCTTCTCCTTCTCCTTCTTCTTCCTCTTCTTCTTTTACTTATTTATCTTATTTTATTTTATTTTATTTTCGACTGTATTGTATTTAGTTTACGAATAAATGTGTAATAATAATAAAGTTTTGATGATGATGATGATGATGATGATGATGATGATGATGATGATGATGATGATGATGATGATGATGATGATGATGATGATAAAGGATTCGGCCATGAGTGATACCATTGCTTTTCTGCGTATAACACGATTTACTTTTTAATTCACTTAAAAAGCGTGGTGAAGTATACATTATTGGTAAGCATTATAAACTAAGGGGTCATGTTGTGGCACATTGGTAATGTTCTTGGAAGCAGTGCTTGCACAGTAATGATAAAAGTGTCGGTGAGTGATCGTCATTCATTGATATAAATTTTTTATTCAGCTTGTACATTTACATGTATTTCTGCATCAAATATATGCCAAACCGTAGATTACAATGTGAACGGGAAACGTGTGTCCAAGAGTCTAAATATTCGTTGGTTTTCCTGAGATACAGATGTTTGGAGTTAGAATGATGACACATCAATGAAAACCTATTTTTAAGTGACTCTGAAGAAAAAACGGCACCAAATGTTAAAACTCAGAGATGCGCGATTTTTATTCATGACAGAAACTTTATTACTCCCGCTTTGAGGTCCTTGTCTTCAAAATCGAATGACACAAATGGGTATATTTGGTAAATTATTATCCTTTATGTAATTATTATATAAATGTTTCCATTAACTAACATTATGATTTTTTAATGGATAATATCGTCAGTTTGTTAGCTCTCAGATACTGCATACTTTATCTCGTGTTATATGTGGATCAAGTGTTATAGGCAAGGATTGAAGGCTCTCACAATAAGAGCAGCGTGCACCGTACCGTATCCGAAATCAGCTTCCCGAGCAAGAATTTGAAGTAGTGTGACCAATGTCAGAACAGCTTAAACGGTAATAGATTCAAAATGAATGTATATTTTGTGTGCACTAAATAAGCAATCAGAGAGAAACTTCTATGTGAGATCATGCAATTAGAGAGCAACTTCTATGTGAGGTCATGCAATCAGAGAGCAACTTATATGGGAGATCATGCAATGAGAGAGCAACGTATATATCAGATTGTGCAATCAGAGAGCAACTTGCATGCGAGATCGTGCAATCATAGAGCAACGAACATGTGAAATCGTCCAACCAGCGAGCAACTTACATGCTAGAGCACGGCGCTGAATTTCTTATCGGAGAACAACTTACAGAACAGGGCCATGAAGGCAGAATATGAAAGATATATCCCTGCACAGTTTATATTTAATGAATGGCGTTGGTCTAAGCATAGAATATCAATCAGTATAAAGTGGAACCGCTGGTCTTTCACAGAAGTCTGTTGCAGAAGTCATGTAATTAAAGACCTTCTGGAGCTAGGGTGCTGCAAGTTGATAGCATGTGAAGAACCAGTTTCAATACATGTGAAATATTATTCACAAAAGCCCAGATGGCATCCCTAAAGCCAATGGCAGAATAATGCATTGCACCCATTGCGCGCCCAGGAAAACTGTTGATCCAGTCCAAAATTAGGCACTGAAACAGTTAACCCGAAGCCGCTTAAATAAGGCAACACAGAAGAGTTTTTCAATGGACAACTTCTGCAGCAACACAAGCCATAGTGAGCCTGTCTAGGTTGGTCTGCAATTCCACTGTAAAGCGGTATGAGTGTCCCTGTGTGGCACTGTCATGCGTGGAAATGCCGAACGAGATGGTTATATTGCATACCGGGCGTGGTAAAGAGGTAATATATTTGACATCTTCCAAACTGTACACTCTTGACAGGAAGAAACAATATACACCTCATGCATTCGAATTTCAATAGAATGTGGTGATGATGTGGCTACGCTAATGCGATTCATCAAGGCTAGAGGGTGTTCAGGTAGCTGCTGCCCGTCTCGTCTGTGGTACCATGTGTACCACAATGTACTGCATTGAAAATAATTTACCCATTCCAATAAAGGGTTTAATGAACACAGCCCCCGGACCTAACAAATTAAATGTCCTTCCAAGTTGAGATCAGTTTTTCTGATAGCTCAAATCATCCGATGCTGGCAAGGCAATGAAGACATTTCTTACTACTTTTTTGTCTGTCACTATCATACTATACGGGGCATCGCCCGCACCCCCGGCAAGACAAGTTTATATTTTATTTCAGACAGCAGTTTTGATGATAACAAAATAACATTCTTGGTTGTCCATCTTTATTATTATTATTATTATTATTATTATTATTATTATTATTATTATTATTATTATTATTATTATTATTATTATTGTTATTATCATCATTATCATTATCATTATCATTATCATCACCATCACCACCACCACCACCACCACCACCATCATCATCATCATCATCATCATCATCATCATCATCATCATCATCATCATCATCATCATCATCATCATTATTATTATCATTATATTTTTATTTATTTTTTTAGAAACAAACATTTCCAGGGGGGTACCGCTGCATAATCGGGTATGGTTGTCGCTGCCAAAAACTCTAAAGCCAAAGGTTAATTTTATCTATATTACCCACCAGTTTATTATCAGAGACCATTATACTGTAATGATCCCTTTGATTGTCCTGTGACGCTCGTTTTGCCCAACACCTGACTGCGGACCAGTAGGGCCTGCCGCAGCACCCTTCTTATTGATTCTGGACAGTGCTCTCGCAATGCCTGTGCACAACTGCTAAGTTCCAGGCTGTTGTGCAGAAATATGGAAAAGCTGCAGAAATATCCATGAATACAAGGGATTTCTCTCCATAGCCCCTCATTAAAAGGACACGTGTAGCCTTCGAAGTATATATATATATATATATATATATATATATATATATATATATATATATATATATATATATATATATATATATATATATATATATATATATATATATATATATATATATATATATATATCGATGGCGAAAACGCAAAACCTCCTAAGTGAAAAAAATGCGATTTCCAGTTTCCAATGCATGATTCTTCCTTTCCTTAAGCTCGATGTTTCGTGACTATTCCGAAATCCCAATTCCCGTTTTAGTCATAACAGCAGCCACAAGTCGAAAACTCCTATCTGCAGTGCTCTGAATCTCTAAAGCGCAAAACCTCCAATGTGCATCGGATAAATCAGTGTCAAAGTGTGTCACTTCAAACACTCTCAAAGTAAATCGCATGTAGTTAACCTGTCGAATCTTGTTATTTGATCTAACCATTAAGCAAGATACAAACACAATGTGGTGTTTGGTAACAGAAATAAACATTTAATAACAGCGGAAAGTCAAAATGATGATAAAATTTACAAGCTGTTGGTAAAATATTGTATTATTGCTCATACTAGGCCTAAAAGTGTCTGGAAGTGCTCAAACGCTCACAACAATTGTATTTGCACTTGGTTTTTATACAAACATTGAAAATGACCTCGTTTTTTTTACAAGAAATAACCAAAGTTACAAAAATGCATGGGTCCCTAAGATTAAAATGCACTTCATCCCTGGTTAGATATAGTAGAGCAGGTAAATTTTCAAAAAGGCTTATTAAAAATTTATTTTCAGTTTTTGTTCAACCGGAAGAATACCTGGCTGGATTTAGTATCAATCAAAAGAAAAGAACCTGAAGTTTAAAGTTAGGTTGGGTGTATTATCAATTTCATGATCAATTTGTATTTATTTTGGTTACCAAGGCAACGGAATTAAGTTTTTCATGAGATGAAGGGAAAAACACCTTATAAAGCATAACTTAACACACATACACAACTTTACATTAGCATACCTACCATACAAGCGTTTCATAAGAGACCAGTTCGAGGTAGTAAGTGTCAAACGTTGGTTGTCATGGCAACAGAATATTTGTAAAAATCACTTAAATTTGCAATTAAACATTAGAAACTTATTTATAGTTTTAATTATCAGGAATAATTTTCTTCACATTTGATGTTAAAATGTAAAAAGAGTCTTTCTGCACTAACAATGAGGTCAATTGAGGGATGAAAGGGTATTTTGGGTCGCCTAGAAGCGTTCTTTCAAATGTATAGATAACTGAAAATGAGTAGATTTTTGTGGATATGGCAATTTTATGGCTAGCGCTGCGCGTTGCTGAGAAATGATACATGTGATAATACTGATGGTTAATCTTTCCTGAAACAAAAAAAAAAAAAAAAAAACCTTGCGAAATTGGGTATTAATTGGAAGAGAAGAACCTCAAGTTAAAGGTGAGGTAAAGTGTACTATCAATTAAATGGCTGATATATGTTTTTATTGGTTACCATGGTAACGACATTTAGTTTTGGAGTAATCAAGGAAAAACACAGTTTTAACCATTACTTAATAGGTGTTGTTGCATTTTATAAAGTTGGTCCATTGGTGACATTGGTAGGCCTAAACTTTCCTGTTTATGCCATAAATGTCAATGATAAAAGTAGGTGATGAATCAGTAGGCCATCCTTGAAAATACTGCCAATAATCCTAACTTTTGGGGGGATGGGGGCACTGGTGGTGGCTTTTGTTCGGAATGATTCTGGTGCACACTCGGTAAGTATTGATTATCCAAAAACATCTGTTCAATAAATATATATGTTTGAGATTTTGTATGATTGTGATTAAACTTTTCTTTTGATGAAAATACAAGTATACAGCACAGGCAGGAACAAACGTCCACATGGAGAGAGCCCTCTGAAGAAACTCGACTGGTTCACATTGAGCCTAGGGACTAATCTGAGAAACATGTAGTTTTTTCCTTTCTTTTTGGTCATAGCAAGGCTTCTTCAAGGGTGATTCTATCCATTTGTTTGTGCAGTGAAAGTGTATTTTTGTTCTGTTTTATTGATTTATGTAAGAAATACAGCCACCCGTTCTATCTAGTACAGACATCCTGATGATGCCTTCAATAACTGCAATGATCATTTAATAAATAATATGACCCTGAACTTATTTCCATATCTGATATTGCATATAGCTCCCAATTACATTTTTGTTCTTTAAGTGACCACTTTGCGATCACAAATGCCATTTTTATTTCAAATGGAGATCATTGCTTCCTAGTATACATAAATGCAAAACCTTCTAACTGCCCGTTAAAACCGTTTTTTTAAAAAAAACTCTAAAGCTCAAAACCTCCTATCTGCCACATAAATATTGCTGACAGAGCAAAAAAACACTTTTTTCACAAATTTTTGGAAAGGATCGTTTTTGTTAATATTATGATGAAAATCACGAAAATATGTCCAAAACATTTGAGTATATGCTGTTTTTTATACTATTTTAAGATCTGCAAAACTTCATTTCTCTTTTACTCGAAATTGTAAAAATGCAGATAGGTGGTTTTGCGTTATCGCCATCGATATATATATATATAAATATATATATATGTATATATATATATATATATATATATATATATATATATATATATATATATATATATATATATATATATATATATATATATATGCGCACAAAATTGGTTTAATTAGTTCCCTTTGCATGTACATGTGGTGCTCCTTCCGAAACTTCTTTCCACTTTTTCTTTGAATGTCCGAATATCACCGTACATAGGAATTCTGTACAGTCAGTGGTAGTGCCCCTGGCTCCTTTCATTTTAAACACTTTACTATATGGAAGCAAAAGTTGTTCAAAAGCAAACAACAAAATTATCTTTGAATCGTTACAAAATTTTTTACTTCTGTCAGGCAGATTTAAACCTCCGTAAATTAAACTACATTAAATCCATAGAAGACATTATATATATATATATATATATATATATATATATATATATATATATATATATATATATATATATATATATATATATATATATATATATATATACATACATACATACATACATACATACATACATACATACATACATACATACATACATACAGATGTACATGTATCTGTATTATGGTATATGTGCGCGAACCTGTACACGTATATATATATTTTTCACTGAAGATTAGCTGGAAGTCCCCTACCCGTCCCGCACATATCGTGGGTGTGTACCTTCTAAGTGTTGTGTTTGCGTCACTGTACCCTCCTGTGTCTCTTAGTCTTTGCTTTTCTCTTTTTTTTATATGTATTTTTACTTATCTACATATCTAGTGAAGTTGCAATTAATTCAACTATTCGTACTTGTTTACATATTTTTTTTAAAATTTTTATAACACGAGAGGGATTAGTATAGGCATTGCCTTTTTCCCAATTGTATTTTTTGAAATAAAATATGTTTAAACCATATATCAAGGTAGCATCCCGTAAGATATATAGTTTATCCGCTTAAGGCACAGAGCATATCAAAGACGGTTTTTATTACATTTTGCAGTGTACTTGTTTAATTTTTGGTTGACAAGCGACAGAATGTGCAGAGGTCGCACCGAGTCTATTAAGTTCCAGGCAAAATGTTCAAGGCATTGTCACTTTCTATGTGAAGATAAACATCTTAATGCTTTTATGTCAGAGTTGCGCGGCGGCAACTGGGAACTTAAAATACTCTTCTACATCTGTCCTTTGAAATAAATTTAGAGGTTAATTTCATAAGAGGTATTTGTTTTGGCATGTCGGTAATGTACCCCCAAAAATCACCAATAGCATTTATCGGCGCAACCTGCAGGAGAGGTGCTAATTAATGGCATTTTCGTCCCTATGTGTTAAAAGCAACTTTTAACCAAATTATGGTATGTGATGCGATAGTACAACTGAATTTCGAGTATAATTTTGATTTTGGTTGGCACTTAGTTCATTCAGCTCTGAGGTGTCGTTCGAGAGCTTGATTACCACTTTTCCATGGCTCTCGTATAGAAAGTCCATCAGTCCTATTGTGAGTGAGAGAGGATAATGGTAGGAAGAAATGATATTGGTTATATGGCATTCAAGGGCGTTGATTTAATAAATAGAATTCACCTCAGTTGTGAAGGGACACACAGACCGATCTCAGAGAGTATAATCATGGTATAAAATAACTCTTTGAGTGACAGGTTTTGACTGGGCCAATAGCTTTCCGCGGCACGCTCTGCGCTCACTTGCATCATTCTCGTGGGCTCCACTGCCTTACGGTTACCGCATGAATGCTGCTTTTGGAATGAAAGGTGGTTTGCAATGTATATTATTCTGGTATCAGTATGTGAACTTTTAGAACATTGACTTTTGTCGAAATTGGCTATACTTTGAAAGAGATAACGGAGAGAGAGAGAGAGAGAGAGAGAGAGAGAGAGAGAGAGAGAGAGAGAGAGAGAGAGCGGAGTAATTATTCGAAGTAGACATGACGTCAAGCTTACAAGCTTTATACCTTTACTCCCGCAATTAACAAAATACGTTACTATGGATTTCTTTAATTTACAAAACACGCCACTATGGGTTTCTCTCTCTTTTGGTTTTTTTTTTTTTTTTATTTATTTATTTTTTTTAATTATGTATCACCCCAAACCATTCCGCTTGCATTCAATCATTACCAACTGCTTGTCGTTGATGTATCTCTGTACCGATGTCCAATATCACGTAAATATAATGGGGTACAAGTGTACATATTAAGCCATAGTTATATAAAAACGTATTTGCTAAGAACGATACACGAACAAAGGTATATATACTTATGTCAATTAAAGCTCCAATGGCATTTTTTAATCGATGCCTGCAGAATTTCAAAATGCTCTACTTCAAACAATGATGTTAACAATGATGTGGGAACTACGTGGTCTATGCCATTATATCGACTTTGAAAAAAGATCGTTCTAATCGAAAGTATTTCCGTTTCCAAAGGTGTAGGGGCTAGCGACAACGTTTTGTGCTCCAACCAAGACGATATACTACGCACTTAGTATGACACTCGTCATTAGGTTCACTATTTCTCTCAATATGTCACTCACTGTGCAGATATGGCACTCAGTGTGTGTGTGTGTGTGTGTGTGTCTAGCATGACACTTTGTTGTAAATACACAACTGCAGCAACTAGGTAAAAGTTGATTTAAGATAGGGATACACCACCTGCAAGTTGAGTTCTTGTGGTAGAAGCAATAAGAGTCCACGACGTGCGAAGTTATTAGAGAAACGCGTATTGAAAAATAAGGAAACGCGCAGAGCGTATCGAGTTCTTTTTTAATTCTGATACAAGAACCAACGACTAGAAGTGTTGTCTCCTCAAACAGTGCTGTTTTGTAAATAACTTAAGCAGAGTATTTTTTTGTTTGTTTTGATATGCTGAATTTTATGTTGTTAAAAAATAAAAAAAAATAAAAAGTAAAAAAACTGGACTGAACTATGACTTGGAACGGTCTATTGATGCACTCCTTGCATGATAGCTTGCATGCACCAGAATGTTGACCAAAACAAAGAAAATGGTCGCCACATTTCAGGAGACGATATGATGGTCACCAGAGGTCGTTCCAACAACATTCGCCCCAAGGTTTGAGTCTCACTGAATCCCTTTATTCTAATTCAATTTTTCATAAAAGAAGAAGAAGAAGAAGAAGAAGAAGAAGAAGAAGAAGAAGAAGAAGAAGAAGAAGAAGAAGAAGAAGAAGAAGAAGAAGAAGAAGAAGAAGAAGAAGAAGAAGAAGAAGAAGAAGAAGAAGAAGAAGAAGAAGAAGAAGAAGAAGAAGAAGAAGAAGAAGGAAGTGAGGTGGGCACCTCAAATGTATAAACGTATCTGCCGTAAATAGTCTTAAAGGCAAAGGAGAATAAGCCGTAATATCATTCTGGCGACATCCCTTTGATACTGACCAATAATTGTGTATTTTGGATGTTATCTTTAATTCCTGTCGGACCTCACTATAAGTGAAAAAAAAAACAGTTTAGCTACTGAAGCGTTGTATGACAAAAGGCTGACGGAAGCCTATAACTGTGTTTCAAATGCTCAACAGAAACTAAGAGCCAAAAAAAAATCGCTTTCAGATTAATAACCATACGTAAACACGAAGCGGAAGAGTAAAGATGTCATCTAAACCCTAGTTGCCCTTGGAAGTAATGGGGTACCACTTGTACAAACTTTAAGCATGCTTAAACCATTATCGTAAACGCAACAATTGCAAGTGTAACACTGGTGGGAACAATACAAGAATGGTTTAATGTTACCTGGCATACCATTCACACGCTATGCCTGGCCCTGTTGATTTGCTGTGTAAGATAAGTGTGTTATATGTTGCTCTGAAATGCATTTATATATTTTCTTTCCGGTCAGACTTGTCGTTGGCAAGGCTTTCTATTGTGAGGAGGCCGAATGTCAGATCAATACACGCTTTCTATTGCAGACTCGATAAAGACAAGTTTTTCACTGTACCGACGTGAAACGGCAAAACTGACTGAGTCTATTTATGCGCTTTTTGTTATATAAAATATTTTTCTTCATTATGATGCATTCTACGTGTTGCACTTTTCATTAATTTGGGCCTAAAAGAAGAATAATCTAAGCCTGGTGTCTTGTGGACAAAATATTGAATGAAACACGGAATTCGATAATAATCCTTTGTAAAACATGACAGAATTTGGAAATTGAAGATACAAAAAGAATCGCTGTGTCACGCTGGACTGTAAATGACATTAATATTGCTTATCCCACTCTCCAGGGCACCATTCAATGGATACAATTGACCAAAGTGCAAGCCGAAGCCCATGAGGTCCATCAGTGTGGTCACTGGTATGAAACATGGCAACATATTGGACTACAGGAAACGCCCCTCAATGACATGCCACGTTTACAGCGTCTGAACCATTGAGGCTATATGTATATCTACGCCCATGTTATCGGTAGGTATACATGTATTGCAATAATTCAGTTCTCATGCGAACTCATGCGAACTGCAATACGAGCATACAAATATCCCCTGTCTCCATGTCGAAAATTACATCAAAAACTGCTTCTCGATGTTATAATCGCATAATGTATCCCGGTCCATCTATGTAACAAACTTTTCAAAACGCGCAGAGAAAAGCTGTTGACTTATTCCAAAACGTAGTACTTAAAGACTTGAGAAATGCGTTTTTACACATATGTGAATAATTGGTACTTAAATGTTGACTAACGTGGATCACGATTACCATGGGCACATTGTCTGTTGAACAAAGCAGCACGCACTATTTTACGAAGATGTTCTCGTTTATCAATTTTGGCCTTCCTTTGGCTGTCCCAAGAGCATCTACTAAATTTGATGATTGTGATTATTGCTCTTACATTGTGGAGATGAGCCATCCATCACGCGCAATAACCAGTCGTTGACCTGATCACCAGGGAGCCCTGGCTGTAGGTAAGCAGGCTTCACATTACACATTCATTTTTTCTGACTCATCCAAACTTGTCAGAAAAACAAAATGACGAATTTATATACCTAACTGTCAGACGTATGTGTATATCTGTCTGCACCCTGACTTCCCTATCCCTCTCCGGATATTTGAGTAACGTTGCCAGTTTAGTAAAGTGCTTTAAAGACACATTTGGCCTCGAGAATAAATGCATCTAGATCGTTTCGTGGGGCTGGATGGTTATTCTTAGCCTTTAACATGTTTGGAAAACTTGACGTGTACCTAGTTATACCAGGCAGGTAGGTGTTGGTAAGCATATACATGTGTTATACATATATATATATATATATATATATATATATATATATATATATATATATATATATATATATATATATATATATATATATATATATATATATATATGTATATATATATATATATATATATATATATATATATATATATATATATATATATATATATATATGCATGTATGTTTTAGATATACACGTAGGCCTCACTCCGGTAGTGCCATTTACAAAATGCTTCCATAAAGCTATGAGTTCGCATGTGTGGCAGTCGAAAGATATCAAGCACATTATGTCACAGATATATTACTTTAAATTTTCAGGTAATGCCGAGCTTGACGTTTTGCTTTGCATAACTTGCACTAATTCCATTTTCTTACATAAGTTGTTAAGTGAATTAAAAACACAAAATACAAAAGTTGCATATGATGCATGTATTACCACAATAATGATGACGATAATAATAATAATAATAATGATGATGATGATGATGATGATAATAATAATATGTGATCGAAAAGGTTGGCCTTACTTGAACAAATACACACTGCTACAGCAACTAACTATTGCATAAATTACGTTAAAGCTCCTTATTGTGATCTAATCTAGTTGCGAAGAGTCAAACAATATTTGAGGTAAAATTTAAGGGAATACGTTAAGTTAAATGCCTTCAGATGGACATTTTCGTGATTTTTTCATATATTATGTTGGAGGACCTATTGGAGTTGCACATGTACTGATTCAATGTGCTCAAGGTGCAGTGTAAATAGTGAATTTTGGAAGAATTTCTTGGTCCAGTGGTCTGATTTTATTGGCTTCGGCCCCGCACTTGCAACAGTACTTGCTGGTGATACAGTGAGGCTCTCATTGGGATGCCCGATCTCAGCTAACCACTGGTCTTGGTTTTTGAAAGACCTTTGGTCTGTGGCTTTCAGACGTAGGCCCTACCGCTACATTCGACGGTACTGTCCTATACCTACTCTTATTTTGTTTCTCTCTCTCTCTTTAAGCATGCCTTCTGTAACTGAGAGAAAGATCTACGAACGCGTTAAATAAGTTTCCAACTCGTGAACAGAGTATGGATCTCCCTGACGAGACACCTCACTTATCGGGCATCGGCTACCTGGTTGCCAAACACCCAGCTGTGCGTGAGGCTTAGTCCAGGCTTAGTGCCACCTTTACCAATCAGCGCCAAGTTGCAAAACCAGGCGTCAAGTGGCATGCCTAAGCCATGCTGACATTTGAGTACCTGATTGTCTTTTTTTTCTTTTTTTATGAAAATCATCAATTCTGAATCTGTTTTTTTTTTTGTTTTGTTTTTTTTTGTTTTTGTTTTTTGTTTGTTTGTTTTTTTGAAGTTTTTGTCATAAATATTCAAAATAATCATAGACCATTGACCCATACGGGTTAGCCAAGTTTCATAAGGACCGAGAGCACTTTTGAAGTCGTTCAACCCTTTCAGGGTTGCTTTATATTGTTTACAATTGGGACAATACCTGGAAACATCAGGTTTGCGCAAACCCATGCCAAAAGGGTAAATGACAAAAGCGTGACGCAGATATTTCACATTTGTGGTAGTTTTCTAGCCAGTATGAACTCAAATTTGGTCCTTTTGATGTCTGAATGAGATGCCATCGTTTCAATTCCAAACGTCGTTAAATTCCATTGCGGGACGAAAATCGGGGAAAATGAGACACACATTTTGTATGTCTACTTTATATTTTGACAAATAAATTGAAACAATGCATGAAACAAAAACCAAAACAAAAACACAAAAAATCAAAAACAAAAACAAAACCAAAAAAAAAAAAAAAAAAAAAACAAACAAACAAACAAACAAAAACAAAAACCAAACAAAAAAATCCCACATTTTCATGAAAAGTATGTTTCGTTTTCATAATTGCTGTATAAGTACGGGACAATTGACACAGATGACAACAGAAGAAAAAACGAAACACCAGTATGTTTGCTTTTCAAAAATATATACTTCATGGTACCTTCTGTGAACATTATATATATATGTTTTATAGGGCAATTTGTAGAAACCGCTGCTAACCTGACGTATGCCCTTTATCAGAGAAAATTACCCATGGTTCAACATCCATATAACTCAGAGTCATTAAACTTCCTCGATTACATTTTCAAGAGATGAGCTATCTTCCGCTTTTGCATCTTTTGCAGAGCTTGGAAAGAGGCAAAAGGGTGTGGAAATGCTTCATATCAACTATTAGGTGCACAACTTGCGCACTGGCTTATAATTATGACCATACGACCTTGTGAAGAGGAAATCGGCGTCTGATATGCAACATTTGACAAAAGAGATAAACGCAAGACACAACTGTTTGAGAACTGGCAAGTCACATTCACCAAGGACATTTACTAGTTACATTTTAAATGCGCTTTTATTCATAGAATACAAAACTATTCACTTAGATGATTACTTTCACCTAAGGAATAGCAATATGCTTAAGTAAACAAGCAAAAAACAAGCTTAAGGTTTGCGAGCAAAGACGAATGTATATCTTCAATACAGGCCAATAAGCTTATCTTTCAATGCCAAACCATTTCCCACACACTGCATCTGAAAAAAAATCACAACACATGCAACCCCTAAATGTGTAACTTTTACTGTCCTCATTTAGAAGCCAAGTCTACACGTGCACCCTGATAAAATGTCCCTGTGCGGGGTATATTCGGAAAATCCATTGGATTTTGATGATTAGTATTCAAGGCATGAGCAAACTTATTTTGTAATGAGAAAGAACAACACGCATAGCAAATATGAATTGCAGAACCTCAGTATAGCAGCATCATTTTGATGGGATATATTCTTAAAGAGCCAAGCGTCCTTTTAGCTTTTGCATTACTAAAGCCGAGCACTGTAAAGACTGAGCGGAAGAAAGGAAAGGAAAAGAATAGATCTGGTTGGCGGATTTGCAGTCTAGGGGCCCTAGCAAAGTCTAAAAATATAAATGTTAGTACAACAAATTGCAGAAAGAAACTTTACAATTCCAATAAGTCCCCTGGGAGACTCTCTAATTTCTCCGGTCCGCAAATACACAATACAAATGCTAGCTTTTATTTTGCACTTGAAGGGTACCATAAAGTGCATCTGATATCTCCGGTCTTGGGAATGTAATACATAAATTAGCTATCCATTCCATTCTGTAATCGACTGTAGCCAAAAATATCCTGACACTTAGTTGACTATCTGCTGCTATTTGCGTTTTACTGACTTTCTGCTTATTTTGAAATGAGCCGGGAAGAAATGGTACTGCAACTGATTTGAGTTCATTGTGTCAAACGCTGCTTTCATGGACGACAATAAGCCCATACATGAGTCAAAAACCCGTAACCAAGAACGGGTCAGATATGAACATCTTAGCTGTGATTTGTGTCATTATGTTTCCTAACAAGAGACAAAAGATAACATAAACGGGTGATAATCCATTTGCATATCGTGACATTATGTCTTGCTCCTCATTCTCTCTATGTTCTATAGGATGTATTCATATCTAAATGCGGTCCTACTCTAACACCTATTGAGCAAAAGAGGGAGCCACCTTCATCAGGGCAGATCCATGTATTTAGCATGGTCAAAAAGACTTTCTCAACAAAATGAACAACGCAAACACACAATAATCTTAAGAAAATGTATTAATGTACATTTGAAACATAAAGGATGTCTAAAATAATTAGAAATGGGCTCTCTTTTGGTTGAAAAGGTGTTATTTATGGATCTTTATGTAGTGTATAATACAAATCTGCCCTGTTCATGGTGGAAGCATCGATCTGTTGTCCTGGCAACACAGGAAGTGAGCAGGATCGTAGTTAAATATGAATGTCTCCTATTGTTTGGGACCCACAATCAGTGGCTGGGTGTGCTCAGACATAAACATCTTAGATGTGATTTGATTATGTTCCTAACAGAGACAAAATACAAAAACAAAGGGGGGGGGGGGTAACAATCCATTTGCATATTGCGACATTATGTCTTGCTCCTTATTCTCTCCATGTTCAATTGTTTGGGACCCACAATCTGTGGATGGGTGTGCTCAGACATAAACATCTGAGATGTGATTTTTTTTTATTATGTTCCTAACAGAGACAAAATACAAAAACAAAGGGGGGGGGACTATCCTTTTGCATATTGTGATACTATGTCTTGCTCTTTATTCTCTCTATGTGCAATTGTTTTGGACCCACATTCAGTGGCTGGGTGTGCCAGTAAGTCGATGCAACCCGACAAAAGATCAGCGCTGGCCTAAAAGAAACTTCCGTGTTGTCTTAAGACTCAATTTAAAGTTCAACTTGGAAGCGAAAACTATCATTGTATGAACCTGTTTAATCCTTATGCCTCCTTAACCCTTTCAGTGGCACAAATTGGACTGAGTGAGCAGCTTCCGTAAGCGCGCTTTGGGCGCAATACACCCAAAGCTCGCAGAGGACTGCGCCCAAAGCGTGCAGAGGAAAGCTGCTGACCTGGACTATTCTCTTTTATGCCGTTGTATGCATGCGGGTGTCTGAATGATATGTCGTTTTACAAGAAACAAGAATTTAGCAACTTGATTATAATTCAGAGCAGTTCAATTTAAGTAGCTCAGCTTCAGTCGCAGTTGACATTGAAAGAGCTAAGTAGAATTAACTTGAAAACTTCGTGCATGAGGCCAATATAAAAGTAATACAGATTCTAACCGGTGTAAGGAGTTCTCGCTTCTTACGAGAATTATGCAGCCGTTACCTTAGTCGATGATGTGGCGGTTGAGGTCCTTTGGGGTCCAGATCTTGGTTTTGCAGTAATGACGCTATGGCGTGCCATGCGATACAAAAACAAAACAATAAAACAAAAACAAAAAACAAAAACAAAAACAAAAAACAAAACAAAAACAAAAACAAAAAAAACAAAAACAAAAAAAAAACAAAAACCCAAAACAAAAACAAAAATCCAAAAAAAAAAAACCAAAAAAAAAAAAAAAAAAAAAACAAAAAAAAAAAAAAAAAAATTTTAGAACATGATCTTGACTGAAAGCTACATGTGGTTACTTTGCAGGCGCAGTCTGTTACAATTGAAGCCATTGCAAACCGGTTTCATCTTCAGTGTTTCCGTTTCAACTTGACAATGGCAAAAGCATATTTCTCCAGACAATTTGAACTCTATGGAGCCCTTTACAAATGTTGACTTTGTATCGTTTACATAATTTATTCTTACGTGACTTTGATGTTATAACTTCAAATAACAGGCTATTTATATAGTTGTTTTAGAAGAAAACGTTAATAATAACGTTTTGAACATATGGAGCCCTTTAGTACTATTCACCATAAGTTTTGTTACATAGAGTCACAAAAACGACATTTGACTTGGCTTCCAAGGACCAGCCAAACGACGAGATATACATTTGAGGCAACTGTATCATTGCATGCAAAGGCTTTTATAAGGTTTACTAAATCGAAACCTGGATTTTTTTTTTATCTCAAAAATGTAAAACCCTTTCTAATATTTCTTTGTAAAAAATATTGTTTGCAGCTCTGGCAATATTGGTCATCACGCTAGGGACGCGTAAAGCTAATCCAAATTTGAATTGCTGGTTTTGAATACACAGCTATTCTGTAACTACAATGCTGTAGGAAATGGCAGGTCACGTTAGTTAAAATTGCATTGTCCACAAACGTTCTGTCATTAAGTTTCCATTGCATAGCATTACATATACATGGTCTGCGTGTTACATAGAGGAGCTGTTCAAAACAAAATAACAGATGTCTCAATTTTAACTCTTTCAGTACCACATTTCTGATTGAGTCAACAGCTTTCCTCGGCGCGCTTTTGACACATTGCACCCAAAGCACGCAGACCTAGACCATTAGAGTCTACGTGAATACAGGCATGCCAGTATTTGAATACAGGGCCTCTTTTTACAAGGAACACGAATCTGGCATCTCTATTATACTTCACAGCAGTTCGTTTTAAGTAATTCGACTACAGTCGCTGTTCGTACTAAAAGAGTTAAATCCCACAAATAATAGAAGTGAATGTTGTTGCATGCAGATTACAGACAAGAGGTGAGCGGTGTGTCAGAACAGGTCATAAGTAAACCTATTAAATGCCGCCTTCCACACTAGTGCATTAGCCTTTCCCCTCGCCTGGAAGCAAAGGATTGACAGTTTTCACTTGAATCTCCGACAAATATGTCGGTTAATCTAAAATACATATGTCACTGTCATCTGTTACACCGAACATCTCAGTTGTTTGGTCAGTATTTAAGTTTGATCAGGACTTCGTAAAGCAACTCTATAGGAATGCCTAATTTTTAATCATTAGCTCACACATTACTTCGTCACTGTCTCCCTTTATATTTTAATTATGTCTTTAGTTTGTTTTTCCAAGAATTTTTTTCTTTCTTTCCTTCTTTTCAAATTTGTCCAGCACTTTTCCCAGACAATATTACTCCAAAAACTACCAAACTTGCAATGGTGACTGACCAATGAAATTGTGCAACTAGATTGGAATAATCATGATGTCTAAAATTATGCAAATTAGGGGATATTCAAATTTTAAAAGCCCATATCTTCCAAACTGTTGCAGTTAGACAGAAAATTTCAATGGACTTGTACAAGTTTGTGAGACCTGCTAATGTAATGGACAGTGAATAAAAGTTGTAAAATTTCAAATTTAGCTAATGAGCGGCATTGAACATTTTTAAAGTTAAATATCTTTAAAGCTATTACAGATAAGGATGCCATTCTAACTTCAATTGGTAGCTTTGTGGTTGAATCCAATGAACCATGGGCCAAAGTCGTGGGATTTAAATTTCTGCAAATTAGGTCAACATGCAAAATTTCAATCTTTAATAGCGTCAAAACTATTATAGATAAAGGCGCCATTCCAATTTCAATTGATGGGTATGTGGCATAACCGCATCCAATGAACCATGACCCAAAACCGTACAATTTCACTTCATGCAAATGAGTGGTGTGTCAGAAGTGCCATTCCAATTTCAATTTGTAGGCATGAGACATAGCCCTATCCAATGAACCATAAACCAAAGTTGTAGGTTTTTAAATTTTGCAAGTTTGGCAAATATACAGAATCAGAATTTTGGAAAGCGTCAAAACTATTATTGATAGCAGTGTTATTCAAACCTCACTTTATAAGTTTGTAACTCAGCCATATCCAATGAACCAAGATCCAAACTTGTATCATCCTGATTTCTGCAGATTAACCTAATACACACAATTTAGATTATGTTGAACATTGGCAAAATGTAGTTTTTAAATAGTTCTCATTTTTGAAGGCAGACGGGTAGATTTTCTTTGAAGCAAATCTTTTCTAGTTAAGTCTGGATTCGAACCCATACATTGTGTGTTTCCAACTATTCTTTTTTCTTTTCCCTCGTTTTTCTTTATGTCTGGGAGCCAACCTAGACATATTGTTTTTTCTTCGGGTCCCTTATTTCTTTCTTTGCATGGCACCCACATTTCTCCGGAGTGTTTTCTCAGACACTATCATTCCGAAAACCACCAAACTTGCAAAAATTATTATAGACAGAGGTTTAATTCCAACTTCATTTTAAAGGTTTGGAACATAGGCGCATCCAATTAACCATAGACCAAAGTTGTACGTTTTAATTTCATCAAATAAGGTCAATATTTAAATTTGAAAAAAAATAATAACTTTTAAACTATCATAGATGGAGGTGTCATTTCAATTTTACTCTTTATGTTTTGTGACATAATTATATCCTATAAACCATGAACCAAAGTTGTAGGATTTTTATTTATGCGAATAAGGCGAAACTTTTCAAAATTTAAATCTTGAGTAACTTATTTCTATTATATAGAGAGGTAGCATTGCAACTTCAAAGTGTACGTTTGTGACAAAACCACATCAACAGAACCATGGACCAAAGTTGTAGGTGTCTATTTTATGCAAATTAGGAAAATGCACAAAATTTAAAGTTCGAAAAGCTTCAAAACTACTGTAGATAGTGGTGTCATTCAAACTTCAGTTTACAAGCTTTTACATAGGCACATCCAATAAACTAAGAAACAAAGTTGTAGCATTTTGATTTCTACAAATAAGGCTATTACACAAAATATAGATTATGTTGAACAATGGCAAAGTGTAACATTTCAAACTGTTCTCTTTTGAAGGCACTCAGACAGATTTCCTGTGGAGCAAATCTTATTTTCTTGTACTTTCTTTCTTTGTTCTTTACGACCAAATTTGCCGGGAGTTTTCCTTGCGCACTGATATACCGAAAACCACCAAACTTGCCATTGTGACTGACCTACCAGTGAAATTGTGCACATCTTTTGGAATAGTCTTGCAAATTAGGGGCTACTAAAATTTTAAAAGCTCCATATCTTCCATACTATTGCAGATAGGCACACAATTTCAATGTGCATATATAGGTTTGCGACATCTGCCAATATAATGGGCAGTAAATTTAAGTTTTAGAATTTTAAACTATTGCAATTAGGGGAATTGAACAATTTATAATTTGAATACCTCTAAAGCTATAATGCATAGAGATGTCATTCAAACTTCAATTTATAGATTTGTGGCGATGCAGCATCCAATGAACCATGAACCATGAACCAATGTTGAGTAATTTTAATTTTTGCAAAAAATTAAATACACAAATTTTAAATCTTGAATAACTTCAAAACTATTAGACATGAGGGTGTCATTCCAACTTCAATTCGTAGGTATGTGACATAGCCGCATCCAATGAACCAAAAATCAAAGCTGTAGGCTTTTCATTTATGGAGGTAACTACTAGTACACAAAATTAAAATCTTGAATTGCTTCAAAACTATTATAGATAGTGGTGTTATACAAACTTCAGTTAATAAGTTTGTGACATGGTCACATCCAATGAATCAAGAACCAAAGTCCTAGCATTTTAATTTAAGCAAATTAGGCTAATACACAAAATTATGATTATTTTGAACAATGGCAAAATATAGCATTCCAAACTATTCTCATTGTGAAGGCACCCAGACAGATTTGCTGTGAAGCAAATCTTCTTTTCTATTCGCGGTCCTGTTTGTATATCTTTCTGTGTATTGGTCCTTTGAAACTTCTTTGTTGTGTTGTGTTATATATACCAGAGGCCCTAATATAGGCTGTTGAACCTGTCGGCCAATTGTTCTTGAATAAAATAGGTTTAAATCAAAGGAATGCTGCCCACAGGGGCCTTTGTTTTCCAGGACAGTAGTAGGGTCTGAGGGTAAACCAGCGACTGTTTTATATTGTAGTAAATTTCACCTCCTCATCCATGATGCTAGACTTGATCCCTATCGTTTCATATCTCCCGCCTGTATCTTTAGTTGATACTTTTCCATTCGGGGCCAGCTCTAAGTTAATACCCAAATCACGTATGCTATATTCTCTGAGATGGATATTATTCGTCTATATATCTGGCTGTCCATCTATATTCATATATGCCTGTCTATTTGTACAACCATATCAATCTATGTATCCGTCCATGTATCTGATTAATACATCTGTACACCCACATACATACAAATGAAATAAGTGGCTTGAAAACACACACATAATATATATATATTATATACATATATATATATATATATATATATATATATATATATCAGTTAATCTCCGATTGCTGACTCGTGTATATTAAACATAGACTCCAACGCTAAGACGAAGAGTCTATTTTTCATAGCCTTGGCTCCAATGAGATTAACGCACTTATACTCCAGTTTTATACACCATCAAAACAATATAAACATTTAAAATCTTAATTTGCGTTAAAACCAAAATACAAAACAAAACAAACAAAAAAAACCCACATCAAGACAATGTACTGACCTTGACACTTCATCTGTCACGCCCACTGTCCTCATTCAATTTGGGTCAAGAATAGACATGCTGCGATAAGGAGAAGATTAGCGTTCTTGATTGTGGTACACACAATTTTTGGTTTGATTTCTCTCCACCTACACAGACTTCTTCATGTAAGATGTAGACATAAATAGTCTTAATTATATACCAACGAGCTGAAGTTACTGCCACATCGTATTTTAAAGTACTTCTTTGACAGAAGACGGATATAAATGTGGAAGATGGCCTCATTTCAAAGTCCTTTTCATGATCTAAATAAGGGAAAGAGCAATACCAGAGCCCGCCAAAACGCTTAACAATTTTCGATAAATCACAGAGAGAGCGAAGGGGGGATGTTACACACCACTTTCTTTACATCAAGAAGATATAAGGAGGCAGCCGGGAAAGTCAGCAGAACATGGAAGCCGTAACTGTGGACGGTTCACAGCAGGCCAGTGACAGCTGAGTCACATGGCAGTCCACGGCCTTAAATGATACACGTTGAAACTTCATTACGTTCCTTCCAATTTTGGCCACTTTGTGGGTTACAAAATTCAATCAATTTGAACAATTTTTTTGGATGGACGGTACCAGAAGGTCGACATTTCCAAAGGTTATTCTAGTGCGCTATCATTATGTAATTGACATAATCATTCTTGCGTACTTGATATTGAATAACCTTGTTACTGCGTATCGGTTCAATCAGTTCTGACGTCTCCTCGACCCTGCATACCTTTGGCGGCTAGGTGTCTCCAAATCTTAGCCACCGACTCCCATCTCTATTTCTCAATATCAAGGGGCGGGTTTAAGAACTCCGGTGTAGGGCTTAGATGTTGAGAAGTAATAAAGCAGAAAATCGATGAAGTACCCACGCACCCTCTACAGGTCAGGAACATTGTTGTATCAGTCCACTACTAAAAGTAAAGGAATTAGCTATTCAATCTACTGAATTTTATTTTTAACATGGTACGATGTGTGCCCGTAGTAAATGATGATAATTTGTTTGAAAATCAGCCATTTACTACTAGAGCAACAGCGGGCGGGAGATGAAGTACATTATTGATGTCACTCCGCGTGGGAACAGATTGTCCGCAGCTAAATGGCAAACACAGATGCTTGCATCACACACAGCCCAGCAAAGAGAAATCAGCCTACTCAAATTTAACGCACTTTAATAGAACGCTTGTAGATTTTGTCTTTTTGCGTTGTCAGCAGGGTAGTGGGACAGGACAGCTTATTTGCCACCTTACTTCAACACTTCGGCTAACGACAGGACTGGCACGGTGACCAGAGTATCCAATAACGGCAGGCCAACGTGGTTGCTGACGTTCTGAATGCCGGCAGGTCAACATGTTAGCTAGCATACGTAATGACGGCAAGACAACGTCATGGCTACCGTTCAGTGACGGCAAACCCCACACGATTGCTACTTTAACGCTTATTTATTGGTAAACGTGGTGGACAGAATACTGGTTGGTGACAGATCTTGGTATCTGCATAATATAAGAATCGCCTTTAGCCTTCATACAATACAATATGCGTCTGTTACAATCTGCACCTGTGTGTTAACTTTGTTATAGATAGCCCATTGGGTTTCTCAAATATATAATATATTTGAGAGATACTAGTGGGCTTTGCATGAAAATATTATTATTATTATTATTATTATTATTATTATTATTATTGTTGTTGTTGTTGTTGTTGTTGTTGTTGTTGTTGTTGTTGTTGTTATTATTATTATTATTATTATTATTATTATTATTTCATATATATATATATATATATATATATATATATATATATATAAGGGACAGTCTCAAAAATGAAAAAAAAATAGACAGGGGTGACAAGGTTTAGATTTTTTTTTTTTTTTTTGAAGTATATTGCATATAATATTGCATACATTGAACATTTAATTAATTATTCAGGGAAGAATACGCCGATATTTATGTCTTTATTGAAATTGCTAATGTGATATTGCAATGAACATTCTCCAAACATTGAAGGATCTGGGATATCTGCAAGCATCTTCGAATGTTTGAATGATATCCCTTATAAAACCTGGATAGTTTTTTGTACTCTCCGTGAGTCCAGTCAAACCTTCCTATGCTGCCATGATAATTTGGATTCAACTTTTCTAAATACTTCATCTACCTTTAGCAATGGTCCAAAAGAATTTATTTTTTTTAACTGTATTACCTTTTCAAATAAAAACAAATGAGACCATTTGCATTCAACCGTGGTATACATGAAACAATTGATGGCCAAATGCGATGTTTTATCTTAACGTTGAATCTGTAATCGTTTTTCCAGACATGTGGGCAAAGGGTTAACAGAGGCATGTTGATAAACCTTGTTGTGATAATCGACGTTTGCTAACTTTGAGTGGATCAGTCAAAAGGTGAGTCGCAAATCTCCCGGCAATTAACTAATGATTACCATAGCAGTCAAAGGGACCACCAATTATCCCATTATTAACACAGAATCGTTGTATGTATAAAGAGTTATTTATGTCACCAGGAATAACCTCTGAACATCTTCCACAGTTTCAGTTAAAGAGGGGGTACATGGGGTTTGTCCGCGAAACAAAGTGTTTCACACACAGGTTCACTATATGATTATACATGTGTCAAGAGCAGTTTAGTCTTTGGTGGCTCCCGAAGAATTTCCCCCGGATTCACACTTTATAGGAAATTAAAGTCCCTGGATTGATTGTTGAAACTATCATGTGCGACCTGTCACAAATGCAACAGGTGGGTGGCCATATTGATATCCAGCTATAACATCACGGTACTGGCTGCAAACTTGTCTGTTGTTCTCCCAGTGGCCTGTACATATTAGCTGATGGAAACCATTTATGCCGTCTCGAAATTGTGTTGTCATGGCGCCGCGGAATTGTGATCTATGAACGATGTGCATAGTTATCACATATATCACTCAGGTGGCGTGACTGTTGATGTATTAGCTAAGCCTGAAGCAATACTTTGAACCGTAAATTTGTACCTTTGGTATATATCAAAGTAGGATGTTAATACACATAAATCCAGAAAAAAATGTAAACTTTCGTAAGTCTGACACACTGTGTGGGTACCTAAGTACATTAAGATTTGCATAGTTTACTTCGGGTCCTGTGGAAGATAACTATTAAAATTTGGGAGTTCATGTTTTAACCCTCAAAATGGGCTATTATGGACTGAGCCAACAGCTCTCCTCAGCGTCCATTGTGCTGGAGGAGAGCTACTGACTATTGGCATGTTATCTGCAAAAGAGTTTTGTAAGATTTCCATTGAAAGCAGTTTGGGAAAGGACAACATTTGATAAAAAGGATGAAGCAGACCACCCTTGAAAGCACTGATCACTCTAGACCCCCGTCTTACTTAAATATAACCATTCTTGCGTTTGAATACCGTGGTGTGCACAACTTGAAAATGCTGTATTTCTAGAAATGTTCACGCGTGCTTTATTTCGCGCAGATGCATTTTTTTCTCAAATTGAAAAAATAGTGCATCTTAAATTCGCACATCGATGGTTGCCACTATATAATTTCTTCAATAGGCAGATATTTTCGCGCATGCAATGAGTGCGCGAACAGCTCAAAATTTAGTCGAGCGGCAAAATTTTTAGAACTACAGTATATTAACAGGACACAGTAACACTCATCCAAATTGAGAAATTACACCAGAGCGTTTCTCGACTTCAGGTTTTTAAGGCAAGGATTTGTCTCTACGGTTTGTGCTCTCAAAGATCTCGTTCAAGTAGTAAAAATGATACAAAGCTTACGTCTTTTTCTTTTATTGCATGCCCTGTCAGGATAATTCTACCAATTTTCGAATTCCGGGCATTTTGCCCAGGGGAAGTACATTCATTGTGACACAAACAAAATTATCTCAGACTTTCTTTGACTAGAAGTGATATCTAAGAACAGATACAACATTGGCAATAGGCGTGATCTGGGTTAGCTTAATTTCTTGACACACAGCCTTTCATTCCCATGGTGAATATTTGTGGCACCTAGGAACCCATGCCTTTTGAGGTCAGGTGTAAAAGTAAGTCAGCAAAGCCCATTACATTACAGTGAACACAAAAGGCCTGAAAGTTTCACCCTGCATACGAGGAAGCATTTTGTAATTATCATGTTATCTGCATGAAGTATACATATAGTCATCCTGTAATTACACCGTGGTGTGATGAAATGAGAGTTTAAAGCTGGTTTTGGTAACATATAGAGAGGTTAAAGTTATAACTTTAACCTGCCTATATGCTGCCACATATCAGTTAGTTAAGAAATTAAAACGAAATTGCGTCCATCATGCTAACTAAGCATCACAGTTTGCGCAGTTGAATATGACAGGGATAACCTATCTAAAGCAGGGGAGGAAATGTGTTGGCCTGGGCCGTTCTGATGATGCCTGACCCTGCAGGCATGCTGCTTCATGAAGGGTCTTAGGCCCAAACTGGTACTGAACGATTTTTCGAGTAAAACCCTCGTAGTCCCCTCCCCCCACCCCGCCCTTGTGGTGACAGATGTACATGACCCTCAGACGAGTGCACATGTATAATAGTTGTACCGTTCTGCCTGCATTCTACTTCCTTTCTGTAGTTTGACTTCGCCATTAGTCTTACTCTTCGAAGACTTAATTTGTCTTATCATACAATACATGAAAAAATAGGAAATTAAAAAAGGAAAAAAAAAAACAAAAACAAAAAAAAATAACAACAGCCTACTAGCACAAAGACACAGACCAGATTGTCCTATCTGATGTAAATCTCTATTTCAAGCTAAGTTGGGAATTGGTACCACATGTCCGCACTGCCCTAAATGGCACAAGCGAAAGCACATCTTTCAGCTGTTATCATTATTTAGGTACATGGAGCTAAACAACTAGACATTCTTCCGCAGTATACATGCAAGCCACGCTATGACCTGTGGAATCTGTGAATTTCACACAAGCAATATCAAATCATCTGGCCATTTGCTTATTTACCATCTGACAACTGGAGGAAATATCAATACTATTATACCGCCAAGGCCAACAAATGCAACAACATTACACTGCGATATTGATATTTTTTAAGCAACACAACGTCGGGAAGAGGTCTAAGTCCTTGCGTTCTCTCCGGCAAGGTGCTGATGAAGTTGGGAGGTTAAATTCCCCTAGATACATGGAAAGTTACTTTCATTAATACGAATGATTTGTAAATGCTTTATCAGTCATTTTATAAATCACTATTGAAAACCATTCAATTTACCTGGCTGGTCGCTCAAAACAGTCCTCTTTCCTCTTCAGATGTCAATTGCTAGGCATTACAGGTTTATATATTTCTGACTTACATATTTTTTTTGCGTTTATGCGCATATCACCTCATATCACGACTCTCCCAATGGAAAAACGTAGAAACGTGGGTAATATTTGTCTCTACGCAAAGCGTGCAGCATGCAAGGCTTCAATGTCGCAACTGCGAACAACATGAAATCTTGTCAGATATGTCCGAATTAACAGCACTGAAGCGGATAGGTGCAGGTTTATAATTTGACACTAGGGATTTGTTCGTGTCGTTTTGAGGCTTCTGTTGGTCGTCTGACACAAGGACCCAAGTCATATGCAATTTGGTCAATGTGATCTGATCATTTGTTTCGACATGTGCGACTGCAGTTGAGCTAATTTAAAGTCAACCACTTAAAAGTGACGTAGACATGCATATGGCAGCTATGCAAACTGAGGAGAGCAAGAACAGTAGCTGCCACTGCTCAGTCATTCAGGGCTAGAGTTGTATATTCCCGTTACTTTTCATTTTAATTTACAGCTTAATAACTTTAAAACTACTCATTGTAGAAACAAGCAAAATTCGTGTGGCAAAATTATGTGCATAGCTGAAGTGTTCTCATAAAGTTTATTCTTGCAGTTTTAAAGGTGGTCTTTTAATTTCAGGTTGATTTAACATGCAATCCGATGGGAATACATATCTCTAGCCATGAAGAATTATGTGTATTTTATTGGGTATTCAGCTGAAACACACTCAGATAATTGATAATTGTGACCTCTCCTTTTGATCGCACATGAAACGCTGATTGGGTATGGCACCACGTTGAGCGATAAACGCCTTTCTCAGTACAATATAACTGCATTCGACCTTTGCCGCATTTGAGACCTCTACCCAAGTATCTAAGCAAGAGAAAACAGATTGTATGGATATGTATCATTGAATAACTGAAGTCCTCGCTTTGAATATTAGGTCATACTTTGGGAACACATTGCCGACTGCTTCGAAGTTATCAAATTTTGAATGCACGCGTAGATTGCACGGATATTAAACGAATCCTTTGAATGTGCATCAGGGTGTTGTTGTCTGACAAAAGAGCTAAAAAAATTTTTTTTGGAAAAATTATTGTAGAAGCTATAAGATATTTTGACGTTGGAAATTCCTGGTTAGTTGTAAAAAGCAAAATACAGACCTTTGTTCTCCTTTGACAAGAGCTGACGATGTATGTACATAATGGCCCTAGGCTGACGGGATAAAGTGCAGTGTGTCCGTGTGTGTTTGTTTGGGAAGGCCAATGCCACGGTCAAAGGTCAACTAAGGCGCATGCCAGGTCATCACCAGAGTTAGGTACGATTCTACTTTGGGTTCGCAGAGTAGCATATACGAGTGAGTATATTTCACTGGGGTTTGTGGCCAAGGAGAAGTAGATTTCGGTGGGTAGTATTTCACATGTGTATGTCAAAACGACGCCAAGGTAACACCTTGTCAAAGTGCCGTAAATCACAGATATGTGTGATACAGGTCAGAGGTAAAGCAGCGTGATTCATCAACCAGCGATGTATTGGTGATATAATGGGTCCGATATAATGCCCGTATTACAAATCGGTTCGACCTGGAGAAACTGTCCAATGCGGATGGAATGGCACATCTTACGTGCGTAGATATGTTTGGAGAACTTCTTCCCTGGTGATACGGTGCCCTGTACATGAACCGTATCTTATTTCGACCAAATGTGTATTAACTGACCTGTAAAACCCACCCCTACCACCTCGTGTGCCTAACAGCATCCCGCAGATAGGTAATAGTGCTGGGCGGGAGCATGTGTGGCATTTGATATTCATAATTAATATTTCAGGGAACAGGTTTTAATTTGAAACTAAATTACTAAGTTTGCCATGCCAGCATGACATTGCCATGATATAATCTATCAACTTCAATAGTTTATATCTTGGAGCAAGACGTTCATGTGGGTAAGCAATGCTCTGTACTTTGTCAATTATATGTGTGAAGATATACCACTAAGACTGACGTCACAGCGGTTATGATATAATATATGACCAATGCAATGACATCTTGCTCATAGGTTTTGCATACTAAATACATAATGAAAATAAACTACATATTTCAGATGTAAGTCATAGCTGCAGTAAAGATTAATATAACAGTGGAATTTTTACTTGTGAGTCACCAATTTGATACAGGTTCCTGTGAATGGCTCCAACCGAGAGCACGAAGAAGCCTCATTATCACTCCATGAGACGGCAGTGTATGACTACCTCTTTTTCTTTTTTTTTTCTTCAAAGCGTGGTTCCCTAATTCTTTCTATGCAAAGGAAATAGACTAAATTTCTACCCTATCTTTCTAAATGCAGTACGCCACCTACTTATCCCTTCTTACCAAAAACGATATGTTGTTGTCTTATTCTTTTCTGGTTATAACAAGAAGTTGCTGTCTCAATTATTCTTTTCTTGTTATTGTCAATAACAGCTGTCACCCTTATTCTCATATTTGGAAGAAAATGAATCACTTGATTCATACGTTCAGCACTTGTGCTTTGGGTGGATGGGGGTGTTTTTTGTCTTTTTGTTTATTTTTTTTTTTTTTTTTGTTTGTTTTGTTTTTCTTTTGATTTTTGTATTTTTTTTTTTTTTTTTTTGTTGGTTGGTTATTTTTCTTGTACCGGTGATGTGCAGCAGAATATATATGTATTGGCGTTTTCTTTATTAAACACTTACATAGACAGAGGGGGGCTTCATATTGCCCTTGGATTTTCCTGTAGTAAATGCGTTTGCATTGTTCAATTAAGTAAAACAATATTCACGTGGCAGGTAGGATTTATTGTCAAAACGCTACTACACTGGCCTTTTTACTCACTATAACAACATTTGTTTATTTGGAGTAATTGAATTGTAATAATAAAGTCCGCACAGCTTAGCTGAATATACATATGAATTTGGTAGTATTTATTGAAACGCCAAGCTACAAAAGTAAACAAAAATAAAGAACTCATAACCATATGTTTCATAACACGAGGTTTTAAAAGAATGTGTAAGTCGTACCCCACCAAGAATGTAAAGTTTTCCTTTACTAATGTTTTTTTTTCCTGTCATTTCAATAACTGCTGGCATGCTTTCAGTTATTCTGTTGTTGAGGTGATAAAAAAGAAGCTGAAAACTTTAGACCAGTGAGTTTAACATGCATACTCTGTAAAGTACTGGAGTCAGTTATGAGAGTTCACATAATGGGTTATATGTACGGAAACGAATTATTTATTGTGCAACAATTTGGGTTCTTGTCTTGTACATCCACAGTGTTGCAGATTATTAGATGATTGGTCAGAAAAATTGGATAAAGGTGTTTGTTTAGATGTGATTAATTGCGACTTACAGAAGGTATTTGACACTGTACCACATAAAGGGCTTCTTTTAAACTTGAAAAATGTGGTATATCAGAAAAAATTCACACATGGACAGAAACCTTTTTGATTAGACGTTCCCAAAAAGTCATCGTTAATGGACATTCTTCGACAGTAAGACAAGTAAAAGGTGGAATTCGTCAGGGAAGTGTCCTTGGACCACTATTTTATATACATGTAGTGTATTTTAATGATTTGCCTGCAATTATATACAAAATGACGCAGGTATTTCTATTCGCATATGACACTAAAACCTACAGGCGAATTAAGTAACCTGACGATATCAAATAGCTGCAGAGTGATGTAATGGCATTACGACGATGGAGTGACAAATGGCTTTTAAGTTTTTATCCCGATTTTTTTTATACTGATCTGATCAGATCAGACTGGCCTTCGGGATCCTACTAAATTGGATCAGCAAGTCAATTTAACGTGAAAGAGACAGTGGCATAGGAATACTTTTTTTTAAAGGACTTAAGCTTTGAGACAAATAAAGCTAACAAAGTCATGGGGATCATACCAACATCTTTTGAATTCTTGGTTGCGGATATATTTACACATCTTTTTTAATCACTTGTAAGACCCGTGCTGGAATATGGAAACCAAATATGATGTCTTCATCAAAAGAAACATATTATAGCTCTAGAAAATGTCCAACGAAGGACATCAGAGCTTGCTCCTGTATTAAATGAGCTATTTTATACTGACATACTTCAAAATTGGATACGTGCACTCTTTTTTTATAGGACAAAAGGAGACATGACACTTGTCTATAAGATCCTAAACCCTAAAGGATGTTACGATAGACAGGTAGCACCGGGTTTGCTGAAATATTTCGTATTTGTCCAAGAAGAATGGCAAATGAAAATGAAAATATATTCCTTCGGCAGTTAAATATGGTCCACTAATACATTTTATGCTAATTATGAGATGTTCTGTTATTCATTCAAGCAGAGTATACCATGACAATAACTTCTTCTTGGAGATTCATAGTGTCTCTGGCACTCCATGCAAACTGCGGAGTGTTTCTAAGAGTACAAAGCGCTGGGGAGTAAGAAGCCATATATGCCATGGAAGGCAATCTGCCCTGGCCTTAGTCGATGGACTGGCCTCTAAAGGTCTCAATTGTTGCATGAGGAGAGCGCATGTTTCGCGATGCAAGAAGCAGAAAGTTATGCATACAAAATGATGTACTTACCTACCAAAGTGCAGCGTGTTTGTCTTGAGGTTTCAGCTTACACTATCTTGGGCTGGCTGCATTGCGATCAGTCTGGTATGAAAGAGGAATGACAACAATTGTGATTATATTGAAATGTTGTCTGATCCACTACAACAGATATGTACTGCTATTCAACACATTGCTGCCTTGTTCAACCGGGCAGGAGACATTGGTATGCGTTATTGGAGTTTGCGCAAACAGCTTGTGTGAGCAGGGCGGTGCACCGGACCCAGCCCCGGACCCATCACCGGACTCCACGACAATACACAGCGTGCCGATGCCTTGGTTTCAAAGAGAGATACAAATACTAAATTTGGTCGCTATTTGTTCAGATAATAACGTCAGGTACGATTTTCATGCCACCAACTGCGTAAGATTTATCCTGGCCATGAGTGTCATGGCTTAAATGTGAGTTAAATCATTTTTCGACATACAATAGCAGTAAAGTAAACGTATCCTCCATTGGACGACAAATAAATGTCGAGGGAATGCTGTTAAAAGGCAGCTGACAAACAGAGAGAGAATGTCGCCAAAACTGGACGATCAGTGGCTCACATCGACCTTTCCGTACCAGCTGCTAAACCTATATACCTTGTGCGGACTTGCATTTGCCACCAAGCCACCAGTTCCAGCCTGTTGCTGCATCGACCCGTCCGATGTGAAGCCTATGCAAACGTAGCAGGATTGCTTATATGTTCAAACGTCCGCACATTGTGACCACTGTACTAATGGACACCATAATAGTCTAATATTACGTGGTACCTAAATATTGCATATATTGTATGTATAAACCCCCAGTGTCAACAACGTTCTGTTCAGAACTGTTAGAAAGACATGCAAAGTATGAATGTACGTTAATTAGTAAATGAGCAGATGATCTGAATGTAGCTCTTAATGATGAATACTGACAGGAGTATTAAAAATTAATAGCAAAAGGTTTTTTTCTCATTATTGCTCATAAATGAAGCATTATTTACTCATGAAACCAAATTTTCCGGACTAGCAAAACGGCATCTGGATTTGTATTTGAAATTTCATTGAAAGTGATCAGGTCACGCAACGAAAACAAGCTGGAACAAAATGGCTTCACCGTTGGATTACTGTAACAGCAAAATACGGTAAAATCAAAGTTCACCCTTGCTATGACAGTGACATACCAATTAGAGGTTGTATACTATTGACAAAATGACACGCTTGGGATGGTTATGCTGACACCACAGTTGAAAATTGTGCTGGAAAAAAGATTCCAGAACAAAAGAAGTTTACAGCTGTTGTTGAAGTGAATTCCGAGTTACCTAAGCTTGCATAGTACAATAACTACGCATCAGCAACTCAGAAACTCTTACCCCATTTGGTATCCAATCAGAAACTACAACTTTAATATTGTCCACCTGACGTCACTATCTGAAGCTTGGTCATTTTCAGGGTAACGCGAGTCAAGCACAGGTACCAAAAACCCGGTATAGTACAAACAACGGATATGATATCAAACAGTTACCTATATAATGCATTCATTCTGTTGATTTTTGGTTGAAAATACAGATGCATTTATTCAACAAAATATATCTTATCTCTCTATTCTTTTCTACATGTATTTTTCAGGTTTTGACAAAAACGGAGTCCAGCTCTTTACTGCAGACAGAGAGAGAGACAGAGAGAGACAGAGATTAAGAGAGAGAACGAGAGAGAGAGAGAGAGAGAGAGAGAGAGAGAGAGAGAGAGAGAAAGAGAGAGAGAAAGAGAGAGAGAGAAAGAGAGAGGCCTATGCCTATACATGTGCACATACATATTTGTATATCTTTCGGAAAAAGATGTAAATGTAGGACATATTACACCAAGATATAAGGATAAATCTTTGAGCATCATAGTAAGCTGAGACACGCTTGCGTCAAATGCTTGTAAAAGTGGTTCTGTATATATTACTTAATCAATTAACAAACATAAACATTATCAATTTATTATTATACAGCTGTGCCGTACTCCAGTCGTAGTTGTCAGTACAAGGATAAGCGCTTATCCATTACGTTGCATTGTAATTACGGACACTTAGATCATCCGTGTCTGTGTCTCACGCGAATTTGCCCACTTAGTGAAATACGGGCCCCTTTGCAAATCCCACCAAAGACAGAGCACCATTTTTTTCCACTTTGCCATCCAAGAACACAACATCGCGAAGCGTAAAAACTGCTACACTTCAAGAGCATTGGCAACATGCGGAATTTCATCAGTGAAACAACCCCCCCCCCCCAAAAAAAAAAAAAATAGAAAAACAAGCAAACAAATAAGTCCCCCCCCCGAACCCCCACCCTCACCATATTAACATCTTTTAGATCTCAAAAGAAGAGTGCTCATTCTGAACCGGCCAACTGAAAACAACTCAAATGGCACAGGAGCTAAATGTATGAACGAATGAATGAATGAGAGGAAAAATAAGAAAATGATAGAAAGAAAGAAAGAAAGAAAGAAAGAAAGAAAGAAAGAAAGAAAGAAAGAAAGAAAGAAAGAAAGAAAGAAAGAAAGAAAGAAAGAAACAAACAAACAAACAAACAAACAAACAAAAACAAAGAAACAAAAAAACAAAGAAAAAAACTGTTGTGGAGACTGTCAAAATACCGGAAAAAATGTGAATCTTGTATTGTATATAAAAAGACCATTACCAAGGCCCCGGCCAGGCATGTGGATGTGTTTCTTTTACTCCTTAAATGGTGTGTGTGTTCTGCAAACATATTCAATATGTCAATTATAACTCCTGGCATCATTGCAAACGTCGCCAACGCTTTTCTCCCGCTGCAAAGCAGTCATATTTATCCGTCTACAAAAACGTGTGTATCTAAATACAGACAGCCGATTGGTTTTTGCTTGTGTTTACCTTCTACGAGTAGCCATTGCTCAGACAAACATCAACCGGTGGTTCATTAAGATGTCTCTTATTCAGTATATTCATACCCCATCCTTCAAATATTGCATTAATATCGATGTATCCTGGATATAAGAAACGGTCGGTAGGTTCTCTGTATAGTTTCTTTATTTGAATTCTGATTACTCAAAGTGACCTTCTCGTCTCCACGAAAATGTTGGGAGAATTATTTAAGCCATCCTCTCAACAATAGCTGCCTTTTTTTTCTTTCTTTTCTTTTTTTTTTTTTTTTTTTTTTTTGCAGTACCATGAATCAGACGAGAAACTCTAATTGTCATCATGAACAGACGTATGAGAGTAATGTCTACATGTATAGGTAAGAAACATGGCATTCATTGCGTGCTTTGAATATCCCTTGTTGCACCGAGGGTTTATTGAAGTGTTAGCGCATCTAATACTATTAAAACCTGTCGAGGTTAGAAAACAAAGAACATAAGAATATCTGAGTTTAATTCTTGAATCTTGAAGTGCTTTCGGTGCTTTTGTTCAAGCATTGTTTAACCCATTCCGTGCTATGGTCACAGGCCTTGGTCAGTGGCTCTGGCACTGCCTGACAAGTCAGCTGCAGCATGACTTGCCAGGCAGTGCCAGAACCACTGACTTTAGACTATAGGCATGTTGGTACTTGAACGAAAGTTCTTTTCATGAAGAATTTAAATATGCAATTGTCGTCTTAAATCTAGGCAAATATACGCAAAAAATCAGGGAGTGGTATGGAATGAGTTAAAGCGCCGTACGTCGTGTGTTTTTCATCCATTGCTCAATATTTCAGTTGGCATCTAAACATCTGTCGGTGTCAAATGTTACAGATATATTAGCAACTGTGAATATCAAACGGTGCAGTTCTACGTCATTCCAAGGCCACTGTGTCTCTTTAGTTTAAAGACGCTTTAATGCTGCTTGGGATGGCTAGACACTGGAATACGGTGCCGAGTATCGTGTAGCAAGAGTTTTTTTTTTTATTTTTTATTTTCTTCTTCTTTTGCAGCATCTGGTATCGGGCCGGGTATCAGAATGAAGAAATGACTAGATACCCGATACTGGCAAAAATAGTGATATACTCAAATCAAATTTACATTAATTCACGTGTTTGGTCTGGATAAATCTCCTTTCATTCCATCCATTTGAAAATATATATTCCGATATTATTATGCACATTTATTCTAGACACTGGTAATAAATGAGCATTAGCATACTAATTTAGCTTTGTATATTTATTTCACTCACAAGTATTTTGAATATGAGTATCGGGTACTTAGTATCGGGATGGGATGAGTGCAAAATATCCGGTATCTTGTATCGGATGAAACACCAGAATCGGACCATCCATAGCTGCTGATCCGACGACGTCAACAAGAAACTATAATATCTACCCATTCCTGGCCAGAGTACAACTGAGCCAATAACTTTCCTCATCGTGTGCTGAGCATATTGCCAATAACCCGCACCAAGTATAGCTACTGATTTAGTCCTTGCCATAATACAGGTTTTTACCGACAAATATCAGGTAAAAAAAATTCTGCGAACCACAAATTGTAGCAAAATCATTCAGGCAGACGACAATTTATATCCGGGCGCTTTTGGGCGATTTGGTAGAAAAAAGTGTCAAGCCAACACGCCCAACTGGTCATATGCTGTATACAGTAAAATTTTAACATAAGGATTGCCAAAAATGTGGTCTTAATAAAAGATGGTATTAATGGAAATTTCTTCATAAATGTGTGTCATCAGGAAATTCCAGATGGACCTTATTCATAAGATGCTGACACGATACACCAGATTGACACACTGCAACAAGTATAATGTTGTATTAATACCATAGTTCAGCAATCTTTAATACGTGACGTGTCTTGCTATTCACTTGTGCATATCAAAAGACTTGCATTCATAACTCCCCATATGTCTCAGATTCCTTGACCTTTCCTAAGATTATTTAAAAGATACTTTGCCTGCCTGTCGCGTCTACCATGTTGGCTAATATAAAACGTATATCTAAAACTATCTTTGTCACCAAGCCCAGGGTATCTTGAATTGGAGCCTGATAACCCTTGGGTAGCTGCGGTAGGGGCATCACTCAGACGCACCGAGGTTTTGTGCTACAACTCTCTTTTCGCGTGGCTGTCCTCAAGAACAGCCAATCACTTTCCAGTATACAGAAAAGTTGTCACGGAGGGACGCAGTGTTAAACTTTAAAAAATAAATGTGAGTTTATCTTTAAACAAGGCGGCTTATGTTGGGAGCATGGCAAGAAAATTCCAGTACATAGTGCCAAAAAATAATAGCCTAAATTGTTCTCGCACCCAAGCTTGTCAACGTTGCCCAGCTGATCCTTATTCATGGAGCAATGTGCCGCGTTACCCAAGGTTCTTAGCAAGTAAAAGCTAGCAGCCATAGACAGTTGACATAGTTCGGACTTAATCAATCATCATGGTACCTGCATAGCGTATCTGTGTCTGTGTGGGAAAAAAAAGTTTTCTTGTCTCAGAAATACTTACGCAGCCACTTGAATCAGAGGTACTTGCTAGAATCCTTTCACATGTGAAAGCACAGCAAAGACGTATTATGATGAAGTATACTCCTCCATCTATTGTTGCAAGTCTCAAAAACAAGGTCAAACCTTTGGCATTAGTGTCTGTTTGCTCTTTAAAGATTCGATCACGACTCCAAATTAAATGTGTGGGGAAGACCATTGGAGTCTGCAATTCAGTATATGGAGTGTCGATAATCTTAATACTAAAGTCAGTAGAGTGCTTGATAGAGAGAAAACTAATTTCATGAATTCTCGTAAGAAAGCTTTCCTGGGCTTGTTCGATAAATTTTGCTGTTAATATCCAAAGATTATTAGGAGGTTTGGCTACAATAATTTTACAGTTTTTATTCTTGTTGGTTTTGCTACTTAACCTTATCTTTTGGCATCACTATGTTTTAATATTCGCTTTAAGACATTTTAGGCTTACATGTTTCCTGTCAGGTTAACCCCCCCCGGGGGGGGGGGGGCTGTTGGTAGCAAGCAGCGGCCTAAGACAGGCACATGTTCGCCTAATCGTACTTAAAATCGTGTTGAGAAAAATCGTTTTGATAACATGTTTTTGGCATAAATGCTAATGACTATCATTCTTTTCTAACATACCTAGATGCACCTTTACTCAAAATTAAATATTACTCGAAATGGACAGTTTTTTCTCAAATGTCACAAACCTGACACATTACGTTGAAACATTGACTCAGGGTTGGCAGTGAATTACAGCTTAATTATTTCTAGACTTTCAAAGTGAGGAGTAGGTGTCATCATGGAGTTTGTTTTACATTTCTGGTGCAGGATGCCCATTGTTCCAGTACTTGTTAGGATATCTCTTAGCTTTTACAAGTGGCCTAGCTACAACTGTTTATTTTACAATCACTGGGACTGAATATAATGGCCCAGTTTGTTTCCACTTCACAATACACTGGTGGGTGGTTTAACTGGAATAAGCTATCCAGCTAGAAACGGTGCATATTGCTTCAGGGGTAAATCAAATTGTTCTTATCTAAACCTGTACTATATAAATTTAGTGATTATGGTTTGTTTGACAGGTATTCTTCTTTAATAATGAAGCTCTGCATTTATAAGCAAAACTTCACGTATTTAGCAAATTCATCATTTGCCATGTTCATACGTATTCATTATTATGTGGGTTGTCTTTGCTGAATATCTAGCTTAGACAAGGAAGGAGCCGCAACTCAGAGAGACATGTGATAGTTACTTGATGGTCACGAGCGTGTATCAGTGTATACACAGAGGGGCGTTTCCAATGGATGTGAGGAAAGGAGCGAGCGCGTCAGCCCGAGCTCCTTCCCTCACATCCATTAGACACACCCGCTCTGTGTGTACACTGATACGCGCGAGTGTCCATCAAGTAACTGATTTGTTATATATTTATACTGGCAATCACACTATTCGTAATGAGATTGGTTGACTGGACATCAGTGATCCTATTGGCTAACGAGATTTCTCTATGCAGCGTGTGAAATTTTATTCCCATCAGCTGCCCAGTTGATCGAGTGTGAGAGTGGCGTAGCCTTCGTTCCCACGTTTTGGAGAGAAGGCCTAAAAACGCTAATATGGCTTTCTGGGATGAGGACATTGACGACCTGCAACTGTCCCAAGTGGCAATTATGGCCGAAATGGACTATTTTATGAATGAGATGAGCCTGGGTCAAACATTGGATTTCCTGGAACAAGTGGAAATGGCAGACGACGGTGACGTCCCCGAGGCTGATTTTCAGTTAAAATTGGAAGGTGATCGTGTTGAAGGTAGGCCTATGGATGCTGGGCCTAGTAAGGTGAAATTGAAAGAAGAGCCAAACTTTGCCGTGGATGGCAAGCCTTCTACCAGTACCACCAGATTTGGAAAGCCCGTTAATGCGGGAGATATAAGACAGTTTCACATGGATCAACAAAGCAAAAACACCGTGAAAAACGCTGCCTGGGCATTTAATACGTTCGAGACATGGCGTGTTGATATGTTGCCGAAGCTACGGTGGATTTACGGCCAGAAGATTGTATTTTGTTTATCGATTGTGTATAAAATGCAGTTGTTTGAAACTTGTATTTTTGTTACTTTTTTCAGTTGGAACGTGGACGCTTACAGATCCCCATCGCAGGTGAGCGCAGTGTATTAGCCACGCCCCTTCAGTTATTCACCTACCCTGGTACTTATTCAGGGAAGGGGCGTTGCTAATACACTGTAGCTCCACTGGGTATCGGTGGATATTTTCTGGGGAACATCAAAGCGCCGACGGTCCTAATACATAATAAGTACGGGTAATAGGCTCCGAAACATGTTCTGAGTAGTTACCCGCTGAAGACCCTTTAATATGTTTGGGCTAATACAGCCTATGTCAAAATTTTACATTGGTACGTGTGTAATATGAACAATAGTACTTCTCTATGTATATAGGTTAGACATGGACAGGTTAGCTTATGGAAAGTAAAGCGTTCGGACTGCGGAATAGGGTAATGAGTACTAGTAAGCGGTTCTAGACAAATAGACACAAATACAATTTAAACGACTTCATTAAAATTTCCTGTACATTTGTTTGCTGAAATACACAGTACACTCTCATTATGGAGATAATATACGCGCCCCAATAGTTCTCCCCGCCACCTATATATATATGTATATATATATATATATATATATATATATATATATATATATATATATATATATATATATATATATATATATATATATATATATATATAATTCTGCTGTTGTCCCTGCATTATATTTTGTGTACTTTAATTATGGACATTGTGTTTCCATGTGAGATGCTGAAGTTAAGCAAATAATACAATTCAACATAATGCAAAGGCGTAGTTTATATTATTTATCAGTATAATCGGGCTGGTTGAGATGTATTTCAGGATAGCAGTATTAACATTGCTGTCCTAAATTATAAAATACCATGGCACCAGCTCTAAAGTACGCTCCAAAGACTGATCATTTTGCTCACTACTCTTCAACGAAACATTTGTTTTTATTGTCCAGTCAGCGCTTTGGGATGCCATGACGAGAAACATCAGGTGCATGGAAGAAAAGGTCCTTCAACAGTGCGGCCTCTTAAGAATGCCATATAGACGCCTCTATGTCACGCAATGAAATACACCTCATGGACTGTGCTAAAGCTCCAATAAATGACAGATGTGAGAGAAACAACGGGGTTCTGATTCAGACTACACACTCCAGCCAAGACCTCGAATTGTATGGATGCTTGGTAGCTGCAGTATTCTCACTGGGTCAATTTTGTTCTGCTTCCAGAAGGCAAACATATGCAGCACATTATAAAAATTAACAAAGAAGCAGACATATTTCGCTGCATCGTGAAGCTTTCACAGGCATGCATGTATTTAAATATATGTATATACATATATGTATGGTGGAGGGAGAGAGAGAGAATATATATATATATAATATATATAAATTTATATATATATATATATATGTATATATATATATATGTATGGTGGAGGGAGAGAGAGAGAATATATATATATATAATATATATAAATTTATATATATATATATATATATATGTATATATATGGTGGGAGAGAGAGAAAGAGAGAGAGAAAAAAAAGAAAGAGAGAGATAATCATTGCCTATGCTGTGAACAGACATTAGAGCAAAAAAGCACACAGTGCTGAAATAATGAAGACTAAGACACCATGACTAGGCATAACTTGACAGCCAGCTCATACTGTATCATTTGCGTTAATCTTTAAAGAAAAAAAGAGCACTTCGTGCGGCGTACGTATCGGAGCCAGACAAAATATTTCCACAATCAGGGAAAAAGGTGAGTTAGCCGTGAACTGAGAGCTGGGCTTATAACAAAACACAGAAAAATGAATAGAAAAAAGAAAAACCAAGGGCAAAAAACAAAAGTAGAAAAAACAGGAACAAAAAACCTCATTAACATAAAAAAACGAAAAAAACAACCACACAAAAACTTACAAACAAAACAATACATATACAAACAAACAAAAACAAAAGCAAACTAGAAAGGAAGATTTGCTTCAAAGCAAATCTGTCTGTGTGCCTTCCAAAGTTGTAGATATCAAATGGTACAACTTTTGTGCTGTGGTTCTTCACATTGCACTAAGCTTATGGTTGGATGAAAATTTCGAAGTCCATATGACCTTGACCTTTGACCTTTAACCTTTACAGGTTACTGTAAATTGCAAAAATATACAGTGTTACAATATCCACAATTTAAGTCCAACATTATTAGAATTGGATGGAAATTGGCCGAGCTGTGGCTGAGTGAAACTTTCAGAGGTCCAGATGACATTGACCTTTAGGGGTCACATGTAATTTTCAAAATGTGCAGTGTTGCAGTAGCTACAATTTGAGCCCAACATAATCTGAATTAAATAAAAATTGACCAAGTTAAGGCTAGAAGAAAGCCATCATCGAAAGTGCCTTTTGACCTTGAAACGACCTTTGACCTTTGGATGACCTCGACATGAAGTGAACCTTGAACTTTAAAATGATATTTTGACTTAACATTGGCCTTTGACCTTGATATGACCTTTGACTTTTATATGACCTTGACATTTGAGATGACATTTGCCTAGCTATGATCGAACTCCTACACACTTGCAACTATATTTACTATAGTATATAAGATATTGAAGACTTAAAAAACTTTTATTAGCCCTCATTTGCACAATTTTGAAAGGATGACCTCTCATGATAAAATGAAGAGACTTCAAAAATGTGCAGTGTTACAATAGCTACAATTTGAGCCCAACATGATCAAAAATTGGATAAAAAATGACCAAGTGATGGCTAAAAGAAAGCCACCATTGAAAGTGGCCTTTGACCTTGAATGACCTCTAGCTGAAGTGGTCCTAGACCTCTAAAATGACATTTTGGCTTTAAAATGACATTTTGGCTTTGACATAACCTTTCACCTTGACATGGCCTTCGACCTTGACATGACCTTGACATTTGAGATGACGTTTGCCTTGCTATGATCGAACGCCAATACACTTGGAACTACATCTACTATAGTATATAAGATATGGAAGATTTAAAACTCTAATTAGCCCCCATTTGCATAATTTTGAAAAGCATGACTTCTAATTATAAGAAGGCCACACTTCATCTATAGAAGTATAATTGAGCTATATATTAGTATAAGTTTGGAGTTTTTACGTGAAATACTTTTCAAATGAAATGTCGGACAAATTTGGATGTAAGGAGAGAAAGAAAGAAAGAAAGAAAGAAAGAAAGGAAGGAAGGAAGGAAGGAAAGAAAGAAAGAAAGACAGAGAGAGAAAGAAAGAAAGAAAGAAAGAAAGAAAGAAAGAAAGAAAGAAAGAAAGAAAGAAAGAAAGAAAGAAAGAAAGAAAGAAAGAAAGAAAGAAAGAAAGAAAGAAAAACAGTATGTCTGCGTTGGCACACAGACATAATGAGCACAGCCATTTATACCGTGATTTTAGATTTCGAAGGAAATGGGAGGTGGGACAGATAGCAGATATTTCCCAAACTAGCAAGAAACTACGGAGTGTTAAATATTAAACACATTGTATGCATGGTTTATCACTTGAAGCATTGCATATTCATTTATTGTATTTTTTAATGTTTGTTGGTTTGCCGGTTTGATCGTATTCTCTGTTATTCTGTTTGCCTATATTTCCCATTCATTTATCTGTTCGTTAATGTTCTAGGCATTCTTTGCTTATTTGTCGCTTGACTATTTTTTTCTCTGTACTTAAAATTTACAAACTTTGTTTCTTGCAAATGCTTCTTAAAGTCGAGGTATACTTAGTAAATTACTGGGGACGCAAAACATGTTTTGTCTATTTCTTGGTACCTAGTTTGGAAGTCAGAAACTTTCAGATGTCAAGCCTGAATTACCTTTTGCATTTTTTTTTCAGTGGATAATAACCACTCGCAACCTTACAAGTGTCACGACCCTGAGCCATCTGGTGTCAAAAACAGGTGTACCATCATGACTCTATCCAAAGTGCATGATGTTAATTCAGCGTAGATTGCTTTCTCCAAAGGTTTCCCTACATCAGATACATGTTGTACTTTCACCAGGGCTAGGGAATTTTGAAAGTGACAACAATCGCTTGGCGATGTCCATGATTATATGACAAATCTATTGAAGAGCCTACCGACTACCGAGTAACATTCTCAAAATGATGCAATTTCATTGGCTGAACCAAACATGATGTTATTTTGATACCTTGTGCTTGTGATTCTCTCATAAAAGTTTTGGTGTTAACAAAAACTGATGCGCCACTATATTTATCTAAATAAATAATTAGACAAAAACAAATTAAAAAAAGTAAGACTATGCAATTATATTGTCTTTTTTATACATCGCCACATTTAAAAGTATGTACACTCAAAGTATGGATTTTGATCTCATGGATAAGCAGATGGTACCATGTAGGCTTTCCACAATATTGATTCAAATTTGACAAAATTTATCTCCCGAAACGGAATGAGGGAAACCACCATATCCTTTTTTTTTAATGTGGGCACCAGGTGGCTCTAAACTTGATTTAAGCAAAATACCATATTTAGTCTGGGTTAATGTAGTTACCTTATTGTGAGTACAAAAAAAAGAACACAAACCAAAACAAAAACATAAACAAAAAAAACCCCAAAAAATTAAAACAAAAACAAACAAAAACAGAAATAGGAAAAAAACAAACAAACAAACAAACAAACAAACATGACCCTGATTCAAATACCTGATTGTTTTGGTTGGAGTTCAATGTTTAAATTATACATATGCGTGTTCTATTAAATATATTAGTGATTCTATATTCTGTGATGGTCCTATTATCGCTAAAACAATAGCCATTGGCTGTAACCATTTTAAAAACTCAATTTCAATATCATTTTATATTGTGACATTAGATATTTAAGACTGGTAGCTGAAATTGTTCTCTCTTTTTTAGATTTTTAAAAACATATCTTTGAAACTATGAGAAACCCAGTGGTTCTAATAGATATATAATGGTACTATATTTGCAACCTTGAAGCTTTGGACGAATTGGAAGGTCACAAATAGGTTAATATATATGTATATATTTGGAGATCTTACACTTAAATTCTTAACATCAATCTAGATTTGGCAAAAACCAACAAAAGTAGCTTGTATCTTCATGGGTTTTATTCTGCTTGTTTGTTTTATTTCTTTGTTATTGTATTTTGGTTTTGTTTTTACTTTTTTTTGTTTGCTTGTTTGTTTTGTTTGCTTTTTTTATTTTGTTTGTTTTGTTTCTTTTTTTTACTTTTGGTTTTGTTTTGTTTTGCATTTTTTTTTTTTTTTTTTTTTTTGCTACTCTTCTTTGCAGATTTTAGATGCGCAGCTCATAAAGGCCCCGCTAGGGGCACTCTCTAATTTTGCCATTTTGGCAGGATGGCCCTGCCTTGATTACTATACCATTGGGGTGTTGCCTTGTGAACTGCTGGATACCGCCAAAGTACCACTTCATACCAAGATGGAACTAAGGCGTAGGTAATGCTATGAGGAAAATCGACGAACATTTCTGCCTGGTAAGGAATGCGCCAACGTATCCAAAGCTATTATTTTTGCCTCTTTAGCAGCCTGGCGTAAGGCAAAATCCAGTCCCTATTAATTCTACTTAGTGTTGCATCTGAGAATAACTTAGTATCACCCAATCCTAAATATCACTTTCTGCTTAGCCAAATTATTTTCTGATCATATTCAGCCATGGTTTATCCTATGCAAAATCGGATGTGTTAGATAATGGAAAATGAGCGTGATTATGAATTGCATGGAAGATCTAATTTGATTGATATTTCTTTTTTTACTTTTCGTGAATCTATCATGCGTACATTATACCCATTTCTTTATGAGACAGGAAGTTTAACATTATCCCAGACAGCCAATCACTGCACGATCTAAATGTATGTTAAATGCCTCCTTTCTAAAGGGATGTCTTTATACTAGGTTGGCGTCTCATTGTCTTTTTGCCGTAATTGCACCGAAGACGCAAACGTATTGCGATGGAGCCAGCTGTTTCTCTGTTCAAAAACACATTTGTCGGCTGCTGTCTTAACGTATGCTAGTTATTTTTCTTTCTTTTTTTTTTTTTTTTTCTCTTTTTTTTTTTTTTTTTTCTAATATTTCGATTACAACAGTTACGAAACCTCCAAAGCACACAAAATAGTTGTATATATCATGGGTTCAGCAATTCGTGTCTGGAACTCTGTGGTTAACTCGTGCTTTTTGTTAGCTTTATCGGCAAATGTTGGGATACTCTGTGACGTAATTATAGGATAAATCTATCGACATACATCTGGAAAGGTGCTGGCAGACAATACTTGGTGTAAATGGTAACAATAAGCCAAGCTGTTATCCCGGCCGGCTTACAACGAGCATAGTCAGGTCACAAGTCATGCAATTCAGGAAATATCCATTTCCAGTTCATTTCGCTTAGTTTCTGATAACCAGAACGCAACAATTCTTTTTTAATAGTTTTCTGAACAAGTATTCTTAAAAGATAAAAGGTGAGAGGAAAATTGTTATTCATTTTTTTTTTTTTTTTTTTTTTGGTATCGGGATAAGAACAGAAAAAAAATGTTATTCGCTTTTTGGTGTCAGGATGAGAACAGGTACCACACTATAAGAATAGTCTAGGTCAGCCGCTTTTCCGGGCCAGCTTTGGGTGCAAATACGCCGAGGACAACTGATATGCACCCATATCGCGCCGAAAAAACAACTGATTATTCAGTCAAAACGTGGCAACAAAACAGTTAATACAACAAAGGAAAATAATTCCCACGCAAGTGTAGTTTTTTTTTTATTTTTACAATTGAGTAGTTCGTAAGACAAAAGATACCACACTTACAAAACAAACAGATGCTTATTCCCAGTGATTTGATGTAATAGGAGGCTGCCTACCTGTGCTTATCAGGTATCGATTTGGGGTGAAATCGATCCTGCTGGGACATGAGGTGACACAGAACAGAAACACTGTCGCTGTATGGGATGCTTCTGGTTCCCGAGTCACAAGTATACATTCCTTTTGTAAATCCGTGACACACATGTTATAGTAGTCAATGTTTCTAGGATCTATTGGCATCGATTCTGCAATGATTTTTGTCTCTTTCTATTCGAAATAAAACAGGTGTCCTGTTCCGAGCTGCAATGTGCCTTTGCTCCAGGGTATTCCGGCACAAAGCTCTTATGTTGTATTGTCGGATAAAGTTTACTGCGGTTTATGTCCAGGGTGCAGCCAGACGGACCCGATAGCTGTCAGTGGTTCTTTGTGACAATTTTTTACAAAATTTCATTGGTAATCGAATGTAAATCCAACAACTTTGCGCTTTCGCCTGCTATATATGAGATCAACATCGATGTATAAGCATTAGAAGAAAAAAAACATGCACTTTGGTGCAATTGGCTTAATCTAGTGCCTTAAATGTACTGGATGAACAGCAACGACATCTACCCAGAAATCTTGCTGAATCAACAAAATTCTGCATCACTGTTTATTAGGACAAGGTCAGTGTATCAGGTGTACACAGCGCATGCTAGGTCAGCAAAAAGAACAAGATATAAACCAAAATGTCTGTTGAAACTGATAACTCAGCCACGGCCGTCCTGGTAAAGAACAGTAAATGTGTGATTTTTTTTTCTAAGGCAAAAACACCAAAATATCTTCAGAAATACGCACTCATTTGATTTTTCAGAAACATACATTCAAACCTTATCTTTAGTTTAAATATATTTATATCATCTGGATAGCCCTATAGTACGTGGAGTGAACAATGTATTGGGCTCTTCAGACATGCAGACACACAGGGTACGTACAGGACAAACAGAGAAATAAAAAAGGTACCAGAATAGAATATCAGCATACTATCCATGCAAATTGCTAATACCAATCTGGCAATATGAGACCTACAAAATTAGACTACTATGAAGCAAATTTTTCAGCATTTAGTTACCCTATAAAATGTGCAGTAAAAAACAAAACAAAAAAAACAAAAAACAAAAAACAAAAAACAAATAAAAAACAAAAAAAAAAAAAGCAAAAAACAAAAAACAAAAAAAAAATTGGTCAGTGCAATCAACCTTTAAAACACCAGGAAATCAGTCGTTAATACTTCAAAGATCTATTTTGGACTGTTGAAAGGCTTGATATATTTGAATATTTTGGTTCTGTGATAGCTCACTCCTACCATGGAGAAGCATTGCAGCTGACGTGTTACTGCCAACATGAATAATACGACGAGGGACCAATCCCAGAGGTAATTACAAGAAAACAGTCTTCAGTAATTTTATTCCCCTCAATAATGTAGTTTGGACACGATGAAATAAAATAATTTAAGTCTTCAGTGGGGTAGGAGGAAGCACAAAATGAGTCTGGAATTAGGTTAACCTTGTAGAGGTCAAAGTTTAATCTGGGTATCCCAGACAGAATTAAGTGCGACAAATACTAGCAAAATGTGTCAACATAAAAGTACATGCTGGGAACATTGTCTGAGGCCACCAGAGAAGTATTAAGTCCTGATTCAAATATCTTTAAGGAATGGGAAACTCTAATGCATCTGAAAGAAAAAAGTTACTCAAACCACATGCCTAATAGACCTAGAATGTCGGCGAGCACGACCCACAGGAGCACAATACCAGATTAGAGAGGTATACGTAGGAGTCAGGTTATGTGTATAATTTATAAAGAGGTTAAGTTGAAAGTATTTACGCCGGTCTGCAGAATTGGCCACCCAGGCTCACGCGGTAATTTGATGTATGAAGTGTGTTTCAGGCATCAGTGCATATTTTGGCAGCATCAAACTGTACAGACTCAAGACGATAGCACAAACCTCAACGAAGTTGCAGAATTATACACAACCGTACTCACAAACCGGACGGGCCACTGAAAAGGAGAGTTTGACAAGGGATTGACAACATATAGTTCATATTTAAACCGTCGGAGTATTGAGATTCTTCAAATGGACATACTGGTAATACGTAGGATATGAGCATGCCTGGTTCATATATGACTCAAATTGATTCCAAGGTGTGTATGACTATCTGCGTCAGGTATCGGGGACCCACAAAAGGAAACAGCAGGTTGATGAGTCTTTGTGAGTTTCTCGTAAAAAAAATGGAGATAGTTATTTGAATGCAATGAACATTACTCTCGAGACCCATCCTTAATAGTGTACTAGAGACAGATTGGAATTCAGTTGGAGTGACGGTTTGGTCGGGTTGTTGACAGCCTCAAGTGTACTTATGCCGTGAGCAAATAGTCTGACATCACAGGTTAGATTGTCCAGTAGAGTATTTACGTAAACTCTAGTTCACGACAGAGCCCTGGAATACCCCGGCATGGTTAGGTAGTAACGCAGAAGAATGAGTTTGAATCGAAACACTCTGCAATTTATTGCAAAATATAGTTATATGTTATATTTGCAAATTTATGTGCCAATTAATAGAGTTAAGAAGTATGGATTTTCATCAGGGTATAGGTTACAAATTTATCTCATGTAGAAGATTCTCTGCCGGATCCATGAATGCGGTCTACGGAAGCTATAATAAGAATCTTTACAGTGCCGGCAGAAAGTCTTTCTCCAAAACTCTTGGGGGGGGGGGGGGGGGGGGTCACCAATGGAACCACTTGCAGGTGCCACTTTTCAAAGTGTGATAAACATTATAATTCTGTCACCATAACCAGTTTCGGGCCAATGGGGGCCACAGGTAGGTACAAGACACTGAGTAACTAACATCAAACTTCCTAACAGTATTCTCTGCAGGAGTCCCTTGTACAAGTTGTACCTGAGGAGGACCACGCGGAGGGGCCACCAGAGGAAACGGTGCAAAACTTTCTGGCGACACTGTATGTTTTAAACAAAACAAGCATTGACCACGTTTTTCCAATAGATAAATACATGTTTGAAAGGCTCATAAATTCGTTATATATACATTTATCATTCATCATTTCGGAACGCATTGTCTAATAATTCCAACGCATGCTTTACATATTATGTTTATGCTTCCGTCAGGATGTGCTGTCTATAGTCATATCCTGCATACATGTGGATACCCACATGTTCACAAATAAGTCTTTAACACTTTCTCTTGGTGTTGTGGTTGGTGCGTGCCAATAATACATACCTGGCAAATAGTACATTTCCGTTACTTTATGTATTGGTTCTTTGTGAGTCTTTAGTTCTACTTTGAAATTCTTTTACAAGTGTATTTATTAATGCATAATCAAAGTTATCAGTCCATGGAAATAGTTAGGCAATGGTGCCAAAGGTTTGAGTGTCCAAATCCCACACCAGGCTGACAAAAAAAAAAAAAAAAAAAAAAAAAAACACACAAAAAACAAACAAACAAACACCCCCCCCCCCAAAAACTTTTTTTTCTATTGTCTCACATCTGTGATATAAAATAAAGAGTAAGGCAGATTGAAGAGCTAAGAGGGAAACAGTAATAGGCAGTTCACTAGGCCAATATAAAAAAAAAATGTCTTTACTCTTTCAGTGTCAAATTCTCGGTGCACAGGTTCCCTTGCGTGGGTTGGAATAAGGTGCACCCAGGAAATTACGCTGTTCATCTGGGCAATTCTTGTGACCTCTGCAGTACAAGCACGAACCTAGTCGAATTATCAACATTTGGACCATTAAGGTACGACCTCTAAGATAATTTAATCAACGTTGCGGGAAACCAGAATAGGTGTTTTTGAGTGATCGTGTTACTTTTGTGGTTTTTTGAATGTTTGATGTTCTCTTTTTCTGGAAAGCCGGCGTCTGCAGCCAGCGAATTTAACATCACAAGATGAAAAACAGAGCCGGTCTGGCATCCAAAATGTTGTCTCTCCTCTCTTAAAGTTTGCAAGCGGGGTCTAAGTTTGAAAACACTCAAAATAAGAAAAAATATAAATTAAGACTTATTAACTCTAGGGTCAGCGTGTTTTTGCTAAGGAATAGCCTTCAGCATACTGAACCAAAACCTGCCAAAGAATTAATTGATTAATTTAACTTCGCAAACCGCACTGCCAGTGACATAATAGGGAGACAGTCCGTCAGAGTGCAATACGGGCGCTGTCGATCTGCCTTGCCATGCGATAATTGTTTTCTTGTTGTTGTTGTTGTTGTTGTTGTTGTTGTTGTTGTTGTTGTTCTTCTTCTTCTTCTTCTTCTTCTTCTTCTTCTTCTTCTTCTTCTTCTTCTTCTTCTTCTTCTTCTTCTTCTTCTTCTTCTTCTTCTCCTTCTCCTTTATCCAGGAAACATAAACAAACTATAGAGTAACAGGGCAGTGCGGACATGTGGAAAACTTATTTTTTGTAATGGTATTGCGACAGTTACACCCAACAGCGAATCTACCATGTTCTGCTGCGTGTATCTGACCGTACTCTGAGACTGTCGACTATGACAACACATCAAGCAAAATACCTGTGATGGTACGGGCAGGAGGCACGGCTTACCGACCATTTTTCCATGAACAATCGTTTCCGCACGTGCTCCCCAACGTGAACTTGATAGAAGCGCTACTTAGTTTGTACGGCAGATATTGTAAACTGAAATTAACTAGTAATGTAGATACAAAGTCTGCAACCAAATAGCATCTGGTAAAAAACGGGTATTGGCTGTGGCGGTAAGTGAGCCCCACGTACTACGTGGGAAAGCATTCCCGCAAGTTACAGGTACAACTCTTAAGAAATATTGAAAACGACTGGCCCTCTTGTGTGACGAATCGGCCTAAAGCCTATATCCGCGTAAACAAAAACAAAAAAAAACAAAACAAAAACAAAAACAAAAACAAACAAAAAAAAACTAAAAACAAAATATAAAACACACACACACACACAACAGAAAGAAAGAAAGAAATCTGCTCGGAAACTTAAGCTGTATATTTAACTTTTTACAAGTGCAGCCACCTGGGTGGAAAAATCCATCCCCACGAAATGGCTGCTGGTTGTCAGCCGGAAGTGGGGTCACCTGTAATTTAGTCCACCAGGAAGTAGTGTCACGTGAAATTTACCTCCCCGGACAAGCCCCACTTGTACAGGATATGGCGCTGATCATCAGGTGATCAATGTACATTGACAAAGTCGGGACACCTATGCATACGATTAGTTGACGACAGTCTAATGTACCTACCCACTTCTGAATGGCAAAGCCCAGCCTACGGACAAAGAGCCATATGTCACTGTATCTTTGAAGTGGGGCATACTCGCGTGTGATACGGGCAGTTCCCTCTTACTGCCTTGTGTCCCTATGTTACCGACTTGATATATATATATATATATATATATATATATATATATATATATATATATATATATATATATATATATATATATATATATATATATATATATATATACATATTGTATTTGTGTCTTTTTGCCCAGAACCACTTCCTAGTAGTCAATATCCTATTCCGCAGTTCGAACTCTTTACTCTCCATAAGCTAACCTGTCCCTGTCTAACCTGTATATATATATGGAATTACTATTGTCTATATTGCACACGTTCCTCTGTAAAATTTTGACATAGGCTGTATCAGCCCAAAATAAATTAAAGGGTCTTCAGCGGGTAACTACTCAACATGTTTCGGAGCCTTTCACCCGTACATGTCTCTCTGAGTAGCGGCTCCTTCCCTAAGCTAAATATTCAGCAAAGACAACCCACATAATAATGAATAAATATGAACGTGGCAATTGATGAATTAGCTAAATATGTGAAGTTTTGCTTGTAAATGCAGAGCTTCATATCAAAGAAGAATACCTGTCAAACAAACCATAATTGCCAAATTTCCATAGTGCAGGTTCAGATAAGAACAATTTGACTTACCCCTGAACCAAAATGTACCCTTTCTAGCTGGACAGCTTTTCCAAGTTAAACCATCCGCCAATGTTTAACTGAAGTGGAAACAAGCTGGGGCATTATATTCAGTCCCAGTGATTGTAAAATAAACAGTTGCAGCTAGACCACCTGTACAAACCAAGGAAAATCCTAACAAGGACTGCAACAATGTTCATCCTGTACCAGAGATGTTAAACAAACTCCATGATGACACCTACTCCTCAAACAATTAAGCTCTATTTAACTGCCAACCCTGAGTCAATGTGTCAACTTAATGTGTCAGGTTTGTGACACTTGAGAAAATACTGTCAATTTTGAGTAATTTTTTAATAGTGAGTAAATGTGCATTTAGGCATGTCAGAAAACAATGGAAGTCATTAGCATTTATGCCAAAAACATGCTATCAAAACAATTTTTCTTAACAGGATTTTAAGTACAATTAGGCAAACATGCAACTGTCGTAGTCCGCTTCTTGCTACCTGTAGCCCCTGGGGGTTTACCTAACAGAAAACATGTAAGCCTAAAATGTCTGATAGTGAATATTAAAACAGAAAGATGCCAAAAGATTAAGTTAAGTAGCAAAACAGACAAGTCTAAAAACTGTAGATTATTGGGGCCAAACTTTGTAATAATCTTTGGATGTTAACAGTAGAATTATAGGGCAAGTCAGAAAAGAATGGAAGTCTTCTGTATTTATGTCAAGAGACTGCAATGAAAATATTAACCAGATATCAAGTACAATTAGGCAAGCTTGTAACTGTCGTAGGCCGCTTCTTGCTACCTGTAGCCCCTGGGGGTTTACCTAACAGAAAACAAGCTAGCCTAAATTGTCCGAAAGGTGAAAGTTTAAACATAATGGTGTCAAAAGATAAAATTAAGTAGCAAAACAGGCAAGTCTAAAATCTCTAAAATTATTGAAGCCAAACTTTCTAACCATCTCGGGAATTTAACAGCAAAATTTGTAGAAATATTTGATCAAAAGTACACCTTTGAATCCTCTTGACTCAAGTTTATTGTTTATAAATTTGGTTCTTGGTGCAAAGTCCTGAAATTTAGAACAAATACGGCCAAATCTCAAAACTTGTGACAAAAATGTATTATATCCGATACTATCCGAAATATTGCTGTCCGGGAAAGGATAATTAACTACTTCAAAGTTAAACTCATCTATTTTGTGATAGACTCTAATACAAAACCTATCATTAGTGACCAGAATATCAAGTCCAAAAACCAAATCTCTGAAACCATCTGAATTGTTACCCTCCAAAGGGATATTTTTTGGGTAAATTTATATATATATATATACTAAAAGTACCAAGACAGCAATGTCCTGCAAAATCTGGTATCTGTGATATGCCTCTAATTGACATGTTTGTTTCACGATAGCTGTGCGCTCAAACGCTCGGTACCAAGGCCGCGCCATTCGTCAGCTGAACCACAGCCCTTCAGATGTCATGAGAACGAGATTTCAAGCTTGGTGTCGTACTTAAAGCGACACGGAGACCTCACAAATCACATTTGATTTCTTCCACAAGAAAAAAGAAAACAATCATAATTTGCCCTATAAACATGTACATCAACGAGACTCCGTGGCCACAAATATCTGCTTAGTCAATCAAAGCAAATTTTATTGTAAAATTTAAATCAGTCAAAGTGCTTGGAAGGCCTTTGAAGTCCAATTTCCCCGAATGCATTCGCGGGTGCAGAGCTCAGCTTTCCACAGCAAGTCTGCAACTTACATTTTTCCCATGTTCTTTCCCTTTTTTTTTTTTGTTCTCTTTCTCTCTCTCTCTCTCTCTCTCTCTCTCTTTGTTTGTTTGTTTTTTTTATTTTTTTCTTGTTTTGTTTTGTCTTCATCTAATTTTTAAACTAACTTCAACGTTGCGTTATACTCACGAAATATCTATTTGAGCCAAAAAGTGGGGTTAAACAACATATAAAATATAGCGGCCTAAATACTTGTAACTGTCAGTCGTGGTCAAGATTTACTACTTGATTGCCGGTTAGCTTTACTTTTAAAATATTCTGGGACCATGGTATGAACTTTTGCTGCCACACACGGAGACAATGATCTCTCTCTCTCTCTCTCTCTCTCTCTCTCTCTCTCTCTCTCTCTCTCTCTCTCTCTCTCTCTCTCTCTCGTGTCCTCCGTCCTCCTTTTTTTCTGTCATTCCAACTTGGCATTTATCTCAACTTACTGACTCTTTAACTTTCTACAAAATTGTTGGTGAACATGTAATTAACTCTGGTCGGTAGCTTCGGTCGGAGTACTTGGGGTGTTTTTATGCTGGCACTAGGCCGACGAAAGGTCCATCCTTGACCGCATCGGTACCGCGAATGTGCCTTATGAAAACGTATTTCCAACATTCTGGTCCACCTGGTCCGATAATTGCTGGCATTTTCATATGTCTTATCTCTCTCACCATGTGTGAAAGTTGACGAGATAGCGTTTTAAGTACACAAACACCCTCCTCAGTATTGGAAGAGCTGCCGGCCAGTGGATCTCAGCTTTCTGCATCAGTTCAACCGTTTATTGCCTTGGTATGATTAAACCGTCTACTTGACATAATTAACGTATTCAACAAGGTCTATCTAAAACTTATCTTCAGCGAATCGTAAATCTAAAAGTCGTCCAGTTCGGAAATAATGTTAAGCTTGCAGTCAAAAAAATCACTTTTAACCTTATCACAACTAAATTCAACATTTATCTGTAGCAACAGCTGTTGGCGATGCGGGTTTCGTCCTTGTGGAGGCTGAGCATGCATGAAGTTACCCTTCTTTGTTTCTTCGGTTTTATTTATTCATTTTTTGTTTGTTTGTTTAATTGTTTGTTTGTTTGTTTGTTTTTGTTGCTGTTGTATTTTTATTGTTTTTTTTCTTTTGTTTATTATTTTATTTTGCGGTGGGTGGGGTGGGTGGGGGCGGGTGGGGGGGGGTGACGTTGTTGTTTGTTTTGTTTTGTTTTTGTGAGTGCTTTTAAAATATACCAGTATGACATTCACAGTTTATCATATACCAGTGTACTTTTTTCTGTCTTGGTGCAAACCCAGACATTTTATTTTTCCAAGAATTTTTTCTCTTTCTTTCTTTCTTTCTTTCTTTCTTTCTTTCTTTCTTTCTTTCTTTCTTTCTTTCTTTCTTTCTTTCTTTCTTTCTTTCTTTCTTTCTTTACAACCAAAATTGTCCAGAGTTATTCTTGGACACTATTATTTCAAAACCCACAAAACTTACCTACCAGTGAATATGTGCCTGTCGTTCGGAATAGTCATGCTATCCAAAGTTATGTAAATTGGGGGCAATTAAAATTTCAAAAGCTCCATATTGTCTAAACCATTGCATAAAGACACAAAATGCTAATGTGCATGTTAAGGTCTGTGACACCTGGAAACGTAAGGGAGAAAAAATGAAAGTTGTAGAATTTTGAATAATGCTAATTGGAGAATAATGCGAAGCTACACATTCCCCAAAAATACCTCAAGCAAGATAAACAAGATATCGGCTAAACAGCAAAAATTAGAAAAAAAAGAGCTAAATTAAGGTAGGCCAAACAGGCAAGGTGAATTCAAAACTGACATAATTTACTCGAGCAATCCATACAGTTTGATAGTTGGAATGTTGACAAGTTGGTTAAAACTGAATGCTCGTGAAAGCACATGACGTATGAAGTGACCATTAATTCATAATAATTTTCGTCCAGCCTGCTGTTAAATCATTGATGGTGCTTTGCGTTCCTGCTGTAAAAGCACATATAGAATGGCATTTGCTTTAAAACCACCGTCAAAATTTTGTCCCCATCTCAAGCCACACACGGTACATCATACATCTCCCAAAGTATACACAGAGATATCATCCTGTTGTTAAAACACATAGAGTGTGACACATTACTGTTAAACCAAAAACAGTACTCCACCCTGCTCTTAAACCACTTATAATGCCATTTCGCTTTCAAAATATATATGCGGTATAAGCACGATACATCACTTTGTTGTTAATACACACAGTGTATGCCATGTGCACTTCATCCACCCAAAGTTCCCAGTCAAGATCTACTGTTAACCCCCCCCACACACACACACACATTTAAACCACACGCAACATGCCAATCTGTTACTTCAGCACAAAGGTTATGCCATTCTGCCATTAAAACACCCACAGAACCCGATTTTGCCTGCTGACTTAGGGTACCTGGCTTCCTATATGTGGTAACTTGCGATCAAATACATCTGGTTAAAAGTATGCTAATACGCTACATACAATGCATATTACCTTTGGGAGATTCGGTAGCAACAAAAGAAAACTGAAAAAAAAGAGGCAAAATATGAATGTGTTTAACTAACATTGCTGATCAATTAATAAAGAAGGACTAGATTAAAAATGGGTCGCAGCCAGTTGAACGGCCACCTCTATAATATTGGTGTAGTTGATTCTCCTGAATGTTATTGCCAACATGGGGTTGAGGATGTATGGCACTACCTTTTTGTCTCTCCTAATTATGCAAATTAAAGGGATCACTTCATACTTCATTAACTGAGTACGCACCCTTCAGCTTAGAAACTGTTTTGTTTGGCGCTTCAATTTACACTTTTGAAAGTAACAAAAATATTTCTGGCTATCGAAAAGACCAAACGTTTTCAGCTCAGTGCCGTTACCTAATCAACAAAATCACATGAACTTATTCCTGCTTTCTGCGTTCTAGTGAAGTTAATCACCTTGGTATGTTACCGATTACTACAAATTATTACATGTATAAGCCCTACTATCTGTCTAGTGCAATTGTGGTGTACTTCTTGAATTCGTTTTACTAGTTGTAGTGCTCCGACCCCTCTGTCGTCTTGGTGGGGCACTGCTGGAAGCTTTATCTTGTTCCATCTGTCCTGTGTTTTTTTCTTTCGCGAGAGGGGTTAATATAGGGCCTGGCTTTTTTTTTTCTTCAAATAAAACACGTGTAAACAAAACATGGAAAAAAGCCACGGAAAGCAATGCAAGTACTCTGTGGCACACGCAAAGTCAATCTTTGGATGCCTGGCGATTTCGACTGATTAACTGTTTCACTGTCAACAGTTTACCTGGGCGCCAAGGGGGGCTGTTGACACAGATCATGATATTCTCTGCAGCAATAGGTTTGCTGGTACTTGAATAGACGATGTTTTCATTTGGAATACGAATCTAGCTCCCTTATTATAATGGAGAGCTGTTAGTCTTTAGTAGTCAAACTTAAGTCGCAGTTGGCATTAAAACAGTTAATAAGTGACCGGGGAAAATCAGCCACACAATACAGCAGCATAACATCTTTACTTTACAAGGGCTACCTGTCATGAATAATATCCAGATGGCCAGCGGAAACACTTTCTGAGAAGCAATGCTAAGAAGCCCAAAAAGGTAGGATGGTGTTTACGGACATTGATAACTAATTAGTGATGGGGGATAATCACAAAAACCCTGAACGGGCTCAAAAGGTAAAGATCACAAACCACGGACACTTTAGAGTAATAAAGTGTAGGTTTTTGAGAAATATTGGACGGGAAACGATCCCCGAACGGATGGACGGGCAGACAGACGGTCGGCAATACTATATTCACCCTCGACCTCCTGGGCAGGGAATAATCGGAATCCTGGTATACTGGAGGGTAGGTTCGTTTGCAGCCAGTAGGAGTTAATCCACTTACAAAGCAAGGAAACACGTGCATAACATTGATTTTTCGACGGAAAACAAACACGGGAACAAGCCAAGAAGATTTGCTTGACACCACATTTTCTGCGTGTCTTCAAATTTACATATATCAAATAATACACTTTTTATGACTGTTGATTAGAAGTGGCTGTTGTGTATATACGTTTATGGCAAGCCAACAGGGCCATAACGCATAGGTCTTACGTGTTGCTGAGCTTCCAGTACGTGTAGTCGAACCAACCGATCAAATTTCAGTCTCTACCTCGCGCTGTCGAGAATATGTTTTTCACTAAGCGTAGTCGAGCTTCGGCGACGCATAGTGGAATGACTTATGGTCCCTTCTACCCGAAGCCAAGCAAAGCAGTCTTTTACGTTTTTTGCAAACATTACTGATATTAAAATAGCCAATCCAATTGGGGTCTCTACAACACCTAGAGGAAACATGAAATTCTCTACAACGCGTCGTCGAGGCAGCCAATCAAATTAGAATCCCACAACGTGTAGTCGAGACTTGAAATTCTCCCCAACGCGTCGTCGAGGCAGAAAATCAAAATACAGTCTCTACAATGCGTATTCGAATGGTTATAACTCACATTTCACCACGGCTATCGAACTTTACTTTTTATGATTTTATTTATTTCTCAAAGAGTCGAACAGGTTTAATACAGTTCACATGAGCATCAGTGATTGGATAGTTTAGCTACATGCTATGCAAGGCATAAGTTTATCCACTACGCGTCGCCAAGGCTCGGCGACGCGTTCCAGAAGAACATTTTCTCGGCAACGCGCAGTGGATACTGTAATCTTATTGGTTGGCTCGAATAAGCGTACTGGAAACTGTGATCTTACTTGTTGGCTCGACTACGCGTTGCCGAGTCTCGGCTACGCGTTGTAGCAACTTCAATCTGATTGGTTTGCCCAACCACGCGTTGCCGAGCCACGACTACGCGTAGTGGAAGCTCGGCTACGCATAATACTTAGATGCGGTATGGCCCTGTTGGCTTGCCATGTACGTTGAATATGGAATGACATTTATGTCAATAATAGGTATGAAAATATTCAACAGTTTAAGTTGTTCAAATGTCCCTGATTAGAAAAACAAACAAACAAACAAACAAACAAAATACTACTGGACAGGTACTTCTAACTATAAAGGTTTGAAATGTATTCAAAACTTTGACTTTATTTTAATTTCCGTAATTAGCATGAATCAAATTTCGTCAATGTTTGTTCGAGGATCTGTGGATGCGTCTATACTACAAACCCAAGAACTTCTGTACTAGTTTTAGGGATTTATCACTTAGATTGGTCAAGTGCCTCTAATTAGCATAAATTAAAATTCTACATTTTTTGCGGTTTATTTAATGCAACTGTAGCATGGCCCTACGATTTCGACTTGAAATGGGGGCCTCTTCCCCATGCTAGTTTTAGCGATATTCAACATTAAACCTTTCCTAGGGTCCTTAATTAATATAGATTATGATGCTACAGCTTTTGTTGCTGGTGCATTGCATGTTCCTGCAGCATTGAACCGTTAAATGCACTTTGATTTGCATTGAAATTTACCATAGGTTTGAAGATTTTCAAGATTTAAAATTGTAAATTGCCCTAGTTTGAATACTTTTCATACTCTTTACTATTTTGAACGGCATGTAAAACTATACATTAAGCCGGCGATATCCCACGCCAAATTTGAAGATTTTGGTAGGGTTTTTGCAGGTCAGCTCGACACACATTTTGAATGGAGAGGTATACAAGAAAGAAAGTAAGAAGGAAAGAAAAGAAAGAAAGAAAGAAGGAAAGAAAGAAAGGAAGAAAGAAAAGAACTCTTGGAAAAACAAAATGTCTGGGTTTGCACCCAGACAGAAATTGCACTATTTTTACAGTACGGTGGGTTGCTAACAGCATTACTAAAATGTACTGAAACAGCAGAAGTATTTGATTAACTGCGGATTCCATACTTGTGTGTTTTAAAAGCACACACAAAACCAAAACAAAACAAAAAATTAAAAAACACCCCAAAAAACATGAAAAACAAAAACAAACTAAAAAGTGAATAAAATAAATAAGTACATAAATAGATGAAAGAATGAGTGAATGAATGAATGGATGGATGGATGGATGGATGAATAAATAAATAAATAAATAGATAGATAGATAGATAGATAGATAGATAGATAGATAGATAGATAGATAGATAGATAGATAGATAGATAGATAGATAGATAGATAGATAGATAGATAGATAGATAGATAGATAGATAGATAGATAGATAGATAGATAGATAGATAAACAAATGAATAAATAAATAAATAAACCAACCGAACGAAGAAGGGTTAATTGATGCATGTTCAGCCTGCACAAGGGCCAAACCCGCATCACCGACAGGGAAAGAAAAAGGAAGAAAGAAAGAAAGAATATGTCTGTGTTCACACCCAAACATAACAAGCCTCTATGTGTAGCAAATAGCTGCTTCCATTTTGGTTGGACGGGTAACCGTAGTCGATAATTGTTGTAAACATCTTTTTACCGCAGAGTTAATCTGAAACATTTCTTCCAACAATTCCCTTAAAAGTAATGAGATAGGCAAAAATTTATAAAAATGCCGACAGTTGTCTACTGGCATGGCTGCAGCTGTTCTGGGTATATGACGTCAGTGATGGTCTTTCAATCATTGCCATTTTGTCACGTTTTTATAAAGCTGCAGATAAAAGTGGCGGATGGGATGGCCGAAATACAGTAAATAATTTGATGAAAAACAAGGAAGATCTCCTGCGCACGACCAATGCCGGTCCACATGGGGTAGACACCAATTGCTTGGCTCTGTCAACCACCCATATTTACCTACGACACTGTAGCACTACAAAATAATGAAGTAGAGATGACAGGATGGTATCCGGCAGCATTGCTCAGCAGCGTGCACCTTTATTTGTAACATGGACAAGTCAACATTGTCTGCTGATGTAATGACAACTTGTTGTTTTCTACCGTTTGTAGGGTTTCTTTGGAAATGCTTTATGAACCAAATATTCAAGGAGATTTTTCCAACCCAGGAAGATGTGGCGTTTCGCGTAAGGATACGTCTTCACAGTTTAATCAAATGGAGAAATTTACTAAAAATGACAAGCTGCTAGAGGCAAATAACCTGATAAGGTCCCAGCTAAAAATAGATCTTCAAAAATGTGACAGGAAACATTCATTACAATACGGTTCATTCATACTTTGGTAAGAAGACAGGAACAAACTTTCGGCAAAGATGTGTGCAAAGCGCAAAGATTAAACCCTTTCATGCTCAAATCACTCAAAAGTGCTGAAATGTAGATTGTCCCCAGCCTTACTCTTTTCACAGAAATTTCATGGTAATACATGACATTTTCCCGCAAAGTGTACATTAAGCCTATTATGAGCCCACGCTCTAAGTCAATAGCTTTGGGGGGGGGGGGCGCGAGTTGGGCGCATTTATAAGGAAAAGTTATTGACAAAGTCTTATTTTGGTCAGGAAAGGGAAACATCGCAGCAACATAGTATTTGGCAAAAAAAAAAAAAAAAGGGGGGGGGGGCACACTTCCATGTAAAGTGTCACAGAGGCTTAAAGTGGAATCCCCAAACATCTAATCGATTAATCTAGTGTCGAACAAATTGATTCGCATTTGACATAAACAAGTGTCGTGCTCACACAAATGCGTTTCTCTAAAATCTGTGGAATCTGTAAACTTGCCCTCGCATGTCTGGGGACTCCGATAGGGGAAAATTGCTCACGACCTCGCATTGCCCGTGAAGGACATCTGTATATCTCATTCCCAAATGTATAATTGTTTTTATATCTGTTCTATCTGCAAGAGTATACGGACTCGATCTTTTGACTGTCAGATACCGCAATAATCACACACAGCGCAGGAAGACGCTTGGGTATAATTTGTAACTCTAGCGGTCTTCTCATCTACCTTAATCTTAGTCGACTGACCTCAGCCGATTTGACTTGTCTTTTATAGAGTAGCTCTGCATTATATAAGCATTGGCTTCCGCAATTTGCTGTACATACGCTTAAAGCCATAATGGTGGATTTTAGCGCGCAAAGCTTGAAGCCATTATAGTGGCTTTTCGCGCGTTCAGGCGCAGTTGAGTTAATTTGCCTTATATCCGTCAAATTGCCTGGCTGACCCCGAGACACTTGAGCTGTGTGGCCGCTTCTGTTACACTTCCTGTTTGAGGAAAGCTTTATTTCCTTCCTTACCACCAGCAAAGGACTGACACATTTATTTCCGGACTTTGCCTGATAGACTTTGTTAAACAAATGCATGATTAAAATTCAGTGGCGGATGTTCTTTAAAAACAACATCCTCTGAAGAATCACTCTGTCTGTACGTCATTTACCTGGTCTTGAGTGTATTGCTATGAATATTACATGCTTATGAACGTTATAGAAGAGGAGAATTCATGTACGGGCAAAGGAACTCTGATTTATAAAATATTATTTAATCATCCTGGTTAAATGACCTATTTCTTTATGGAAGTATCAGATTTTTAGTTTTTCATCTGTCGTGGATATCCAACCCATTTTATCTGTGATTTTTCAGAGAATGGGTAGGCATTAAATGATTTAAACAGTTGCTGCAACTTGAGAAGCTCCCCTGTACAACATGGACAGAAAATATATTTAGCATCCAGATTTCTTTATCAAAGGTCATCTAGTTTGGTTCTATAATTTAATCACTTTAGGTATTAAATCTGTTAAAATCTCTGAGTGTGGTAACTGCTAAAGAAAAGAGAATTTAACGTTGCAAATTCGAAGCTTATGATCGGAATGAAGAGATGCGTAGTTTTCTGCAATGCCGTAATGAATTTTAGCTCATGATGCCAAATGTGATTCATATGAAGAACTGCCATATCTCTTCATGAACACCACAAACTCCCGATTCGCAACGTACAATACTTACATTTACATTTATAAAATTAATAAGCTTCCACAACTGGACATTTATAATCAAGAAGCATTATTTTCATGTGTTTAGGATTGCTTTTACATGGAAGTTTTGAAGTAACTAAAACAGACATTAATCACCAAAGGCACGAAGCAGTCTTTCACGAATATCAACGCAAGAAGATGTGCTTGAAATGTAATATATATATATATATATATATATATATATGAATATATATATATATACACATACATACATACATACATACATACGTACGTACGTACGTACATACATACATACATATATTGAAATCTTCCAAGGCTGTCCCCACCCCAAGACACATAGAAAAAAATGCTTCAACTATCAGATAAACAAGTTGAAGGAACATTACAAAAAACAAAAACAAAAAAAAAAAAACAAGCAAACAAACAAACAAACAAACAAACTCGAAAAGATTTGCTTCAAAGAAAATATGTGTGCCTTCAAAAGCTGTAAATATTAAATGCTACAACTTTTGTCCGTCGGTAACTCATATTCCATTAAGCTTATGGCTGGACGAAAAATTCTAAGTCCCAATGACCTTGACCTTTGACCTTTATGGGTCACATGTAAATTACAAAAAATACAGTGTTGCGAGAGATACAATTTGATCAAATTCCATAAAACTTGATCGAGCTATGGCTAGATAAAATTTTCAGAAGTTCAAATGGCCCTGATCTTCGACGTTTGGAGGTCACATGTAAATTACAAAATTGTGCAGCGTTACAAACATATTAATTGACGTTGGATTGGTTAACTGTGCCTATAATAGCCTTTTCATATCCAAGATATGAATTTTGAAATGGCCCTAATTAACATAATTTTCAAAACCGTTTAATTTCTTTACACAAAAACTCAAGACTTTATGTATGAAAATATAATATGGCCCAGTTTGGAGTTTATACGGGTTATAATTTTCGAATGAAATGTCGGAAAACTTTGCCTTGAAAAAAAAAGAAAAAAGAAAACTTGAAAAGAAGATTTGCGTCACAGCCAATTAGTAATTAGTTGGGTGCCTTAAAAAGATAACAGTTTTAAGTGATACATTTTGCCATTGTTCAACATCAAATAAAATTTGTGTATTGCGCTAATTTGCTAACATAAGAATGCTACGACTTCGCTTTTTGTTTATTGGATGTGGCCATGTCCCAAACTTATAAAATAAGGTTTGAATGTCACTTCTATGTGTAATAGTTTTGAAGCGAATCAAGACTTTAATTTTGTGTATTTGGCAAATTTGCATAAATCAAAAGCCTACAACTTTGGCTTATGGTTCATTGGATGCAGCCATGTCACATACCTACAAATCGAAGTCGGAATGGCACCTCTATGCATAATAGTTTTGAAGTTCTTCAATATTATACTTTTTTGTATTCATCTTATTTGCATAAATTTAAATTTTAAAATTTTGGATTAGGGTTCATAGGATGCAGCTATGTCACAAACCCATAAATAGAAGTTGGAATTGCACCTGTATTTATAATATTTTTGAAGCCATTTAAGATTTGAATTTTGCATATTCACCTAATGTGCATACATTAAAATCATGTAACCTTGGTTCATGGTTCATTGGTTGCGGCTCTGCCAAAAGACTAAAAATTAAAGTTGGAATGGCATCTCTATTTATAACAGTTTTGGAGATATTCAACTTTTAAATTGCCCATGCTCTTTATTAGCACAAGTTGAAATTCTACAACTTTCACTTACTCTCCATTATATTGACATGTTTCACAAACCTATGTGTGCCCATCAAAAGTTTGTGTCTATCTGCAATAGTTTGGAAGATATGGAGCTTTTGGAGTTTAGAAAGGGCCTAATTTGCATAATTTTAAACATGTCGATCATTTCAAAACAAAGAGTTAACTTCTCTACTAGTTCTGTTACCATCATAAGTTTAGACATTGTAGCTTGCACAGTGTCTGAGAAAAGCTCCCGGAAAAATTATGTGGCAAAAAGAAAATAAATAAAGAAAGAATTTTGAGAAAACAGTATGTCTGGGTTGGCACCCAGACATAGTGACAAAGCAAACCTAGTATTTTTACTGTATTTTCAGCTATTTGCACTGGTACTATATATATATATAGCCTGATACAATGATGGTTACTGTTTCACCACAACTCTCAATAGTGCTCAGCAGTTCTCAATAAAACTCGGTATATAAGTTCTCAATAGCCCTCAACAGGTTTCCAATGTGCTCAATTGTACTCAATAAATCTCATTTGCGCTCTCTAAGTGTCAAAAGTTTTACAACAGAAGAGTATGTAAAACAGAAATGTCAGTATCCCTTTGTCAGTTTTCTCGCAAACAGCCAGTCAGTGAGTGCAGCAGATCAAGCCTCTGTGATCATGTGACTTTCATGAATAATAAATCAGGTGATCTGTATCCAACCATCAAAGAGCACTTAGTCATTACATAATGCAGCAGTGTGTGAACTTTTCAAGTGCAATCAGTGGTGTGGCTTTCAAAAGAGTTTGTCACTGGCTGTGAATGCTTTAGTAGAGCACTGTAGCTATTGTCTAGTGTTGCAGAAATATTTCAACAAAGGCTCACCTTTTACACAATATATAAACCACCAAAAGACAAGTTTGAGCACCTGCAAGAACTGGTACCATGAATGTACACAAAGCAAGCTTGGGTATAAATGAATAAGGAGTTGTCCAAGAAGGCCTCATATATCCTCGAAAAATGACACCACTTGATCCTTCGCCAAGCTAAAAAAATGCCTCTGATTACCATAAATTCTACAACTTTCATGTTCTGTCCGTTATATTGGCAGGTGTCACAAACCTATATACATGCACATTGAAATTTTGTGTTTATCTGCAATAGCACAGGGTGCTGTCCAAGAAGGCCCCATACATCATATAAAATGACACTACTTGTTCCTGAGCCACGCCAAAAGTGCCCCTAATTAGCATAATTAGAAATTCCAGAACTTTTCTTTGCTGTTCATTCTACTGGCAAACTTAGACATGAGCATTGGAATTTTTTTGTCTATTTGCAATAGTTTGGAAGATACGGAGCTTTTCAATTTTTAATTGCCGCTCATTTGCATAATTTTACACATCATGACTATTCCAAACTACGTGCAAAATTTCCTTGGTACGTCAGTCACCATGGCAAGTTTGGTGGTCTTGGGAATAATAGTGTCTGAGAAAAACCTCAAGACAAATTTGGGAGCCATGGAAAGAAAGAAAGAAATAAAGAACCTGAGGAAAAACAATATGTATGGGTTGGCACTCAGACATAAAGAAAGAAAGAAACCAAGCAAGCAAGCAAGCAAGCAAGCAAGAAAGAAAGAAAGAATTCAGAGAAAACAATATGTCTCAATTGGCTCACACAAGTAACCAGGCCTATGTATAGGTAGTATAAATAAGTAACACGACATGGTTCCCAGTACGTTATCACATCTGCTCTTAATCCGCCTTTTGTGTCATATTGCTGCACACTGCGAATAGGCTTGTGTTTATGTAGGCATGAAGCCTTACCTGCATAGCAGCCGTGGATGGGCGTGGATATAAGTGGGTCATTCCTGTTATTGGGATGTTCTTGACAAGGTACCAAATAACATCGATTGTTAATATTAGGTGATCAGTTTTTTTGTATATGAAATTGTAGGGCAACTGACTGCTTATGCGCTGAATGAGTGGCTCCATTCTTAAAATATTGTGCATATTATGGACATATAGACCTGTTACAGAGCACAGTCTTTTAATCCCAGAAGTTATTCATCTGAATCTTAGTCTCTTGACTGTTTTAGCGACTGCATTAGCATAATGTCTTTCAGTCTCCATCAGGTTCTTCAAAATTTGCATAACACGTACATATGTACCCAAATTACCATGCGGAAATTGTCACAGAATGGTTCGCAATGTCTTATTTTTAAATTATCTGAAGACTAGGTCAACCGTTCTCCTCGTGGCCGTGAATAGGTGTAGAATGATGTCATATTAGTCTCAATGAGAAGGGAAGCAGATGGCATATGACATCAGACACTTAATTTGCTTCAAGTGGAACATTTGTGTGTCCATATATAACCGTTAGCTCCATAAGTGTGGACCAATTAAGAATAAGAGGACAAACAAAGTCTCACGTTTTAAGTGACAATTCTAACATCTGATTGTATTGCAAATAATTGGTTTATTTATATATACATGCTTTTCTGTTTTACAGGTGCAACCGTCCTTGTAGAGCCGCTTAGCTGGTTTGTCTGCCATGTAAAATTTACAAACGGACAGAATCATGTTTCTTTCGGGCATTCTAAGTGCAACGCGCCCAAGATAACGCGCCAAGAAAGGTTATGGGCTATATCCCAACATCATTCTTGATGGGACAAATCTTCCGGGTGAAATTTTAAGCTTTGGATTTTTTTTTATAATATTAATGGGGCATGTTGTGGCCTGTTCAAAAAAAAAAGGAAAGATAAAAAACCCCTCCATTTCCCGTTGGCAATGACCAGCGAGTTAGATATACCACATATCTTTATACCCCAGGCATCTTCACTTGCAAAGATACCAACAGGATCAGTATCACCATTGGCACCATTTAAACCCCATACTGAATTATAGGAATTTAAATTAAACGAGTTAGTACCGCCCCAAACATATATCTATCAGCAATATTATTTGCAACGCATTACAGTTTTTGTATAAAAAATATCATTTGTTCATTTCTTAATTTGTGAATCTTTTGCCTTCTTTGTTTCCGTTCAGATTAAGATGAAACATTATATAATACACTAAAGAAATATTTCCTAGATTTGCCTAGTGACTCTGGAGTAAGGTTGGTTGAAATAACCAATATAACGAACCAACCTGTGCATAGTGGGTTTGCGTGCATGTCTGAAACGTTGTGTTAAAATATTAATACCCTTTTTCTCCATGGATAAAAAGGAAAATTGTATGGGATGTACGATATGTATGAGGCATCCTAGTACATATTTTATGGATACTGAACATTATGTGTTTTTATTGTATTGCATCACGGGAATCACACAAGTGTTAGGCTCGGTTGTCAGGACATGGACCTAACTGCCAATGTTTCAGCCTCGGTAAATGAACTTTGTAAGACAACTGTGGTCGCTGCGCCTTAAAAGCTATATATAATAAACAATAGTGCTCTCTTGAGTTTTTTAATACTTTCCTCTTTGTATGAATGTCATTTATGGTTAGTCATCATTTGTGCCTTGTTCCAGAATGGAATAGATCACACGATTGCACTTAGATATAACGAAAAGGATTATTATTTAGCTATGGTGATCTTTGCGCGTATAGATTGGCGCGGCTCCCTGTCCCAGTGATGCCCTGAGAGTTTGATGGCCACTCGTTTAAATGGACTCTGTTGATTTGGCACATAGGAACTGTAGCTCGAGGCCTGTGCGGGTCACAACAGTAACAAGAGATGTTGAAAACAGTATATCCATTCTGGCGGATAATTGTGAAGCAGCCATTTTCATAACGACTATAGACTAGTTTTTGTTGCCTGTTGACCAGACCTCTTGTCCTCTGACGCGCACCACGAAGTCCCCAGCACTGATAAGCTTATACCGTAATCCCACAGACGGATTAGGATTTTTACAAGCTTGTGCAATTAAGCGATCAGTACAAAAAAAGGCAATGTCATTTTTTTTTTTTTTTTTTGCTCAAACGCTTGCCAAAATGAACAAGCGGTTGAAAGGCCGAGGGAATAAATAATTATCGAACATCCACACTCGCATTTCCCAATGATATGTGCTACGTATATTTTTTTACGCTGTAGTATTCAGATGATTGATCTAGCTTAACAGGATTCTGTTTCCATGTTTTTAATTCAGTTCGACAGTTCCGTTATTTTCAAGTAGGCTAAAATCAGGTTGCCACGGATGTTAAATGCTTGTCGGGTATGGTGCTTATTTAGGTACAGTGTAGATTGATGTGTCAAGTCTAAATGTGATTGCCGCCGGTTTGCGTCTGGCTGACACCTGGTGATACATGTGCTCTGTTGGTTCTTGACATTTAAGCGCTTTCTGCTGATACAAAAAGTGTATGCCTTTAATCAACACTTTTCTCTTGAAATATGTTGTTACTATAGATAATTTCGATTGTATTATATTTTGCCTGATAATCTGTTATCAGTTCACAAACTATTGCTAGATGGTGTTTGCCAGCAGAGTAACGAGGATGAAGTATACTATAGATCAACAGCTACTTCCCCAAGTAGCATTGTGCTGGTGAGAGTCATGGCTAGCTCATCATGACCGGTACGAGCAAAAACTAACTGCCAGTCATTGAAACTCCTCGTCGTTTAGGCCCCCGTCACTACATCTAAAATGTTGTTAACGTTTCACTTTACTCTCGATGTAAATGTGTGCCGTATACACACATACATACATACATACATACATATATATATATATATATATATATATATATATATATATATATATATATATATATATATATATATATATATATATATATATGTATATATTACAAGTATGTATGTGTCGCTTATCCTGAATATTTCACACTTTTTCCCGCATTAAAGTGGGTGGAATCAGTCAATCGTTATTCAATCTATACTGGGCAATTTAAAAAACAGGGACCGGCAGGACCTAGATATTTTATTAGATATGTGCCACATACAACCTGTGGGAATTAGGATTATTGGAACCACGAAAAACCTTGACACTCCTTGCATAAAAAGAAGTTTCTGGTGTGTAAAGAGGGGCACGTGCTGGAAATGACCCCTTGTAAATCTGCCTGGAGACACAGAAACAACAAGTGTGGTCCAACTTTTATCCCCAGGCCGCTCATTTTGCTATGCAAAACGTTGGATTAACTTGCAACCTTCATGTGACGAGTACAAGCAGACGGCATATGAAACATAGGTCGCTGACGGAGAAAGTATCAACTGGATACATCTGATCTTTTGGCAAACTCTTTGAAGGAAATTGCTAGAAGGTTGTTGGCAGGTCGCTGACTAAAGCTCAGTACAATCTAGCAATCAACTGAAGGCATTTTGTCAAATTTGTCTTTAACTCTTTCCCCCTTGAATTAAGACTGAGTCAACAGCTTTCCTCGAGATGGGTTGGGCATTTAACCCATGCCGAGGAAAGCTATTGACATGGGTCATGTTGTCTTGACAAGTCTCATCTTCAATTCGCAGTCAAATTGTTTTTCATTGCTGTTTAAATCAGTTGAAAACGCTAAGGCAGACGACATTTGACCACCAGCCGGTTTTGGCCGGTTTAAGGGGGGGAGGGTTAATCGTTTAAAAACCTGAAATACAAGTGCAGCCAGCCCGTTTTATTAATAAACAGTTGTTGCTGTTGTTGTTGTTGTTGTTGTTGTTGTTGTTGTTGTTGTTGTTGTTGTTGTTGTTGTTTTACTTTTTGCTTTTTTTTTTTTTGTTTTTTTGTTTTTTTTTTTTTTGTTTTTTTGTTTTTTGTTTTTTTTTTTGTTTTGTTTTAGCGCTCTCCCGGTACAGTTCTATTGTTGAAAATCAATGAACATGATACATTTGTTGTCTTTAACATTGATATTGTAATATTGTGGAGGTCACAGTATAATTCCATGTGGATTGCTTGTGGCGTCTGGGTCTCTCCCGTGATACTTTCATCTAGTTGATAGCAGAATATATACCAATGTTCATTTGCAATCACATACACGCTAAGAACATTTAAAGGGAAGAACATTGTGTCGCATAATTTTACAATGGTCTATGACTAAAATATTGTCATGAAGCCTATTAGAAGAAAAAAGTAGAATTCGATGAAAGTACCAGTTGGGGAATTTTTTTTTATTGTAAACACTGCGCTGTAAAATATGCCAGAATTGACTGTGAAAACTTCGCAATTCTGGTGTCTGTTTGTTTCCTTTAGTGCAAATACGTTAGATTTATTTTTACAGTAAGAAATTGAAAATACAATTTATAAGTAAAACCAGCTTCATAATCTTGTTAATTTAATTTCCACCAAAAGACTGTCTAACAGTAGACCGAAACATTTTTCTTTGATATCTATCGGATGTTTCAACATTTTATTCATTTTTTAATTAGTGCTTTCAGAACGCAGGGGAGAGCGGGGACGGGGGTAAATGAACCTGTATAGTTCTACAGATAATAGGAAATGATGGTCTTTTGTAAGTCAGATCTTATGTTATTTTGGTATTATTTCTTGGAAGATCATCATTTTTAAGTACTCAGTTGGAGGGAGGGAAGAATGTCATGAAATTGTGTAACCTAAATACTAATTCAAAAACGATGATCATATTGAACCATCCCTTACCGAATGTCGTGAATATGATTTAATGTAACTACATACATGTAGCGACTCCAGTTATTGTTTCCTTCAAAGCTAAATGCTACATCCTGTCCTTTATTAGGGCCATGGCGCCTTACTTTATTTCTGCAGAAAGCATATGCCCGTATCACAGTTCAATTTCCAGAGCTGAATAGGTGTTTTTTGTACGTCTTGCTGCCCCGAGGCTGAACAAGATCCTTACTGAACAAAATCCTGGCTGACAGTTGCTGATAACATGTTTTTCTCGGCATGTAATAAAGTACACCTGGTCGTCCGAACTGTGACGGAGCAAATTGCCAACAAAAAGGTAGAGGAAATCGTTTATATATTGTCGGGAGTTCAGTTACTTTCAATCTGGTCAGAATAAACGACTTTCATATCTGTTTCCCCGTAAGTATATTGGCATGCTCGACGAATTTGTAAAAAAAAAATATCTCAGCGCCTCAGTTTAGACCGAGTAAACAGACGTCCTCGGCACAATGACTCCCCCCCCCCCCCCCCGAGCGCCGAGGAAAGCTGTTGAGTTAGCTTTTATGTTTGATGCAACTAAAGGCATGTTGCCACTGGAATGAAAGATCCGTGTACAAGGAACATGAGTGTAGCACCCTTATTGTATATCAGAGCGGTTTTTAAGTAGTTCGGCGTTCGTCGCACTTAGCACAAGAAGAGTGAAAGGAGTCAGTTTATGGATGGTAAGTACTGGAGTTAGCTGTCGTAATGCGATAAATGTAGCATAACCTGGTCTGGTCTGTGTACTTCCAAACAGGAAAACAAAGAAAAAATTCGAAAACAAAGATAAATTATGCCTAATATTAGTGCGGAAAGGCTCCATTTATACATGATAAGGAAAATAATGACCCCCCTCCCCCCCCCAAAAAAATTGAAAAAAAAACACGATATTTATAACAGGTGTCGTATGCTGGTAATGTTAATATCGGTGATACGACCGCAGGAAAAATCTGTACAGATGAGGCGGGACAACAACACTGGGATACAACGTTGTATCTCATCAAGTTCACGCTTTTGAATAAATCTCAAGCAATGTTCAATGCCAACTTGGCCCTTTTGGTACCATGACGGTTCAAACATCAAGGTCCCGGATTATATATAGGTCTTGAGCTATCATTTTTTAATTACATTCTCAAACAATCGGTCAGTATTTTGTTAAAATCCTCAAAATTTAGCTGTAGTGTAATTCTTATAGAAGACAAATATGGTGCTCAGCTTTAAGTTACCAGTACAAATAGTTCGTGATTTATCCTCGAAATGCTTTATTTACTCAAACAATTTTGCGTCTCTTTGGATCATTTTAAGATCATGGCTGTGACCGTATTAAGACGACATTTAACCAGCCTTGACTGATTTCCTAAAATTACGCAACACTTAAGCCTATGTATACACAGCAGTCACTATAGCCCGATTTCGTTTGTCATAGCGCGGATGTAGGTGAAGCACAAAGGAAAGGAACTACTTTATAGTCGTGAGCTATTAAATACTGAATATTGGGCTTGAATATATATAGCATGGTATGTGAGTAATATGTATATATGAGTCGAAATAAAACCAATTTGGGAATGGGATTGACTGCTATGGATCAAAGTTCACAGACAGTAAAATATGTTCCTTCATCTGTCTTGATATTAAAGGTGAAGATCATTTGGTTCCCATACAATACCATTACATTCTATCACGTATATCGTCACAAATAGCTGTGTTGATGTGTGTTACGGATTCCACAACCTTCACTGGCCGCAAGAGTAAACCTCAGTGGACGCATGCCGTTAGCTTTACAGATGCCGTTAACTGCTGCACGGCTTAAACGTTCTTCTGCAACCATTATATTAACTCTGTCAAACCACGTGATATGAACATATGTTGCAAAATGCAACCTATAGCTTTCCAGCCAAACCCTCGAGGCATATCGAGAAGCGAAAAAGCATCATGGATGTTCCTTCACTTGTATGTTTGATAGGGTCATCGACTTTCCCTGGGTGTGGCTGTCTGATAAGAAAGAGATTTTTTTTTTTTTTTTTTTTTTTTTGTTATTGTACATAAAAGCACGTTTCCTGCCAAGCATGTCTGTCTGTACCAATAACTGAAACCCCTCTTTCCTTTGTTGACTCCATGAGGCTAGATGAATTTTACCTCCGTAGTGTGCCAAATGGTATCAAAGAATTATGAAGGCAAAGAATCCCGTATGTATATGTAGATGTGAACCTACCACTGAAGCCAAACTTTGGATTGAGATTGATATTATTCGTACTTGACCACTATTTGCAATCATATCTGAAACATGCTTGCCCGCAGTTCATATTAACAAAAATGTCCAACACATAGCAAACTGATTTGCGGTCCTGCAGTGCGTGTTTCGGTGTATTATGTTTGGAATGCAATTCGATTCTTGAGTCTTTTTCCTTGAGGTCTAATTTTAGCGATCATAGAATTTGACATTGCATTTTCCCGAGAAGCAAGCGCCATTTCCTGATCATTTCCAGAACAGTCAACGAGAACAAGATTCTGAACTGGTTGCAGTTGCCCTTGTCCTGTTCAGATCCATGTCTTTGCCACCAAGATACATAGGTTCAACTTGCTTTTGTACGTTCCCAATACCTTGACGCTGCTGCTTTGTAATTAAAGGCGATTTATTACTTTGGCACAGGAGGAATCCCACTTTGTAAAGTTTGCATATTCTGATGATGGTTTTTTCTTGAAGGCTGCCACCTTCCAGACTCGTCTAAAGTCAGACAAATCCTTTGGAGGATTGTCTGTATTATTTCAGCAGGATAATTCTTTCTTGACAAATATTCCAGCATTGTTTATCAATTGTGCAGCACAGTTTCATCGAAGCTGCACGGGGACGGCACTTACCGCGCGTGCAAGTAAATGTGTCACCACTGACAGCTAATGCTTCATGACTTCTTTTTTGGTGGCATCATAGACAGCTGATACGTCATCTCTTGTATTATGACCTCATTGACAGCCTGTGCCTCATCACTTCTTTTGTGGTATCATTGACAGCTCATACGTCATGACTTTTATTATTGTATCAATGACAGCTAATACCTCATTACTTTTTTTCATGGTGTCATTCACAGCTTATACCTCATTACTTCTATTACATCACTGGCAAGCCATACTACATGACTTCTTCTAAGACGTGCAATCATTCATGTCGGAATATATCAGTTCGAAATTGTCAATTGCCTTTAGTCCTATAAGTACGTTATAAGATGATTGGAAAATCTCATTTAAGACCCTCAAAATACGGATGCAGGTTAATACAAAAGAAAAAAAAATAAACAGCTTTAAGTATTGGCTGCGAGTTGGTATCTAGTGGCCATGATTTACTATCTGGTGGCTTCAAGCTGTAAAGAAATAGATCCCTACATGTGTGCATTTTCAGTAGCACTTTTGCTGGGAGCCGACATAATGCGTGTCCTCCAGCACCACTTTTTGTTGCCTTTTATTGCTAATCTAATACCTCACTGTCGGTCCGCTGTAGCGTTTGCCATCAAACTATCGCATTTCCATCAAACAGATGCCAATATGTGTTACGCATTTTTTCCCTTTTCTTTTTCTTTTTTGTTTTTATTTATTTATTTCTTGTTTTATTCATTTATTTCTTTTGCTCCATTTAAGCCTCCCTTAGGGTCAGGAGGTCAAGGTGTGGGCTTTGCTTCTGCCATAAGGACCCTTTACTTTTATTGGTACGACCGAGTCCGCATTACAGACTCCTTCCTGCGGCTCAGTTACTTGAGGTTCCGCTCTGTATATGTTTGTCTCCTGTTTTTGTTCCACATTCCCCTTTGCTAAATATTTCACATTATTGAAATTCGAAGGTGAATGCAGTTCCAAGATATCACTGCATTCGAATTGTGTACCTCTTCTCCAAACTATGTGACTAGCGTACTCGGAATCTTAGAATACGGAGTATTTAGTTCAACATCGATTTACTGTACATGCATTTAAGTTTTGCTACTTGGTAACATTTGATACCATATTGCTTTACATTTATTACACACACACACACACACACACACACACCACTAAACAAATTCTGATATCCCATTCTTACAATTCCACTGTGTTCCTGTTTACCACTTATGTAAAACTCGCCACTAATTTCGGACGTGTATCCACTGTTGGGGCAATCTTCTCCATTGAGCTTCGTCTTTGACGCAGTGGGGCGCTTGGCGCTCAGCCTATTGCTGACCCTTATTTCATTGTCTCAGGGCGACTTCACTGTCTGAATAAAAATCCTAATTCTGGGGCCTTCAACTGGTCTCTTTTGTCGTTGCATTTGCATTCTTAGGTAATGCTCTCTCTGGAAAAGTCCCATTATATATTGTACTCTACATTCATTCGACAAATTAACCTTCCCTTAACACTAATCACACATATATTTTGGACGCTACCTCTTCAAATTGGCTGATCGACTTGGCTGCCATTGTGAAAATAGTGAGTTTTACAGCCAATGCCAATGGAATGTAAATGAGCATTGGGACGATCTTGCCGAGTGGGGGTGGAAGAGGTTTATAATATATGAAACCAAAAGTAGATATTTTGCAATTATTGCAGAGCATCAATAATGTTATATATGATGTGGTCTCGATTCCCTTTTGATATCCAAATCAAGTGTACTTTTGTGAGGCTGTACTGCAATCATTGCGTCAATTGTGCAATGTTCAAAATGGCACTCGAGCGTGCCCTGTCGCACTTGGGTTAATTTTGTAAATAACGATGATAACTGGTTCAGACACAACAAAGCAGGCAGATTAAAGTTTAGATAGTAAGTTATGTTTTAAAAGTACTTCAACGACCGTTTCCCCTGTTAACTCCGAGAACCACACCTGGAACCATGGTGAAAACGCGTTGCCACTATTCACTGTGATTTTTCTTACCCACAATGTGTTGCGCCATGTTTAAAATTGCGCTCAACGTGTGCACATGCATGCCTTCATGTTGCATTTGTATTTATAACTAACGATGATAACTGCTTCAGACACAACCCAGCGGGCAGATTAAGGTTGAGATTGTAAGGCATTTTTTTTAAACTACGCTGACGACCGTTTGCTCCAGTAACTCAGAGAACGGACACCTGAAACCTAACGATACTGAATACCGATACTGAACCAACCCATCGTGGCTATGTGAAGCGGCGATACAACAGTATGCGTTTTTTCCCTGGCCCAAGTCAACCGTCCAGACAAGTTGAAATAAAATGCTGTGTTTGAGTTGACTCTACTGCAAAATAATGGCACAAGTTGGCGAGCTTTTCTGTTAACTTTATCTTACACTTTGGTTACGGTTGATTTTAACGGCCGTTTTTTTGTTTTTTTTACGGGTGGCTTTTTGTGGGGGTGATTTTGCTGGTTGGGGGCGTGTTGCAGGTGGGTTAAGGCTGTCCAACGGGAGCTGTGCTCAGTGGACCAGTGACTATCCGTTGACTTGTCATTGCTGCGGCCTGGGTTCGATCCCCAACGATGGCACAAGTTGTTCGTCGCGGGAAGCTCCTCAGACGGGTGAGTCCCATTTCTGCGAGGGTTCGAATTTCGCGGCGCTTTTTTGGGGGGAGGGGGGGGCTGGGTCTGGTGGTCGCATGTAGCAAGTTTCCCGAACACCTGCTGAGCACCGTATGTTTTCTAAGGGATCTCCGGTTTCCTCCTACATTAAGTTTGGGATAATTGGGCTAAGATCTTGCCTACTGGACCCTGTGGAAGAACAACAATAGGCTGAACTGGTTATCTGGTACAAAGATGATCAATTATTATCATAATCATCATCATCATCATCATCATCGTTATTATTATTATTATTATTGTTATAATTATTATTATTATTATTATTATTATTATTATTATTATTATTATTATTATTATTATTGTTATTATTATTATTATTTATATTATTATCATTATTATTATTATTATTATTATTATTATTATTATTATTATTATTATTATTATTATCAGCATTGAAGCAAAATTTTGCACCACGGTTCTTAAAAAATTCTAGAGAATTTATCCAAAATAATGTTTATCATGTGAAGAAGTTAATTGAGAAAATGATCCAGGGATTGTAAATTTGCTGCTGCAATTGGACAGCACCTTGGTCTTGTGCGTCAGGCCATTTAACATTGCAAAAGCGCCCGTGCCTAGGAAATCTGGTCATTTTGACCAGGTGGGGACTGGGGTCGGTAATTGCAGGTACTACTGTACCATGATGATACCTATTCCATGCAAAACCTGCCAGGCTATATCAAAGAAAGTGAATGTAAGAACATTTTCAAACTTCAGGTGTAATCATTCTAAATACATGAGATGGGAGTACTGGAGAGAGACTGCTTTATATATTGATAGTTTCAGTATCTTAGTGTTATCAGGGACCTGATATATATATCCTTTTGGTGCTTATATTTATTTATATATAAATTTATTGAAAAATTATGTCAATCTTATCATTCCTAAATAATTAAAGCATTTCAGCTACAAACCTGTGTAAAGCAACTTAATACTTTTCCGATTTCATACTTGCATTTCTGCTATTTTCATGTGGTCCACCATGATAATAAGCCAAGGCAAGATTCCCTAGTCATTTGGTACTCCCATTTCATGCATCATAGTGTGGTGTTCTTTCAGCAATTATATTGCACCATCCTGGCATATGTGTGCATAAAATATTATCAATCAACATTCAGTGATAAAAGTTAAGTACATTTTGACGTCAGTTGTTACCTGGGCACAGACGGAGACACTTGTTAAAGATAAAAAAAGTCATATAAATTCATATACAAAGAAAGCATACTGGTCACACAATAAATATTCAAAAAGTAACATTAAATCTTACACTGTTGAAACTTTGATAGATGCTATAAAATTTCTCTTGGATAATACTTTTGTTCAATGCGGACCACTGGTTTTTCAACAAATAAAAGGCATTCCAATGGGTAGCAACTGCTCCCCTTTACTGGCAGATTTATATTTAATCTGGCTTGAATTTAAGTATATGAATAAATTGATGAAAAAGGACTTTCAAATGGCTACAAAATTATCAAACAACGCAAGATATATTGATGACATTGCTTGTGTAAATGTACAAAATTTCAATGAAATTGCTAAAGAAATTTACCCAAAAGATATCCCTTTGGAGGGTAACAATTCAGATGGTTTCAGAGATGTATTTTTGGACTTGGATATTCAGGTCACTAATGACAGGTTTTGTATTAAAGTCTATCACAAAATAGATGAGTTTAACTTTGAAGTAGTTAATTATCCTTTCCCGGACAGTAATATTTCCGATACTATTGGATACAATACATTTTTGTCACAAATTTTGAGATTTGGTCGTATTTGTTCTAAATTTCAGGACTTTGCATCAAGAACCAAATTTATTTACAATAAACTTGAGTCAAGAGGATTCAAAGGTGTACTTTTGATCAAATATTTCTACAAATTTTGCTGTAAATATCCCGAGATGGTTAGAAAGTTTGGCTTCAATAATTTTAGAGATTTTAGACTTGCCTGTTTTGCTACTTAATTTCATCTTTTGACACCATTATGTTTAAACGTTCACCTTTCGGACATTTTAGGCTAGCTTGTTTTCTGTTAGGTAAACCCCCAGGGGCTACAGGTAGCAAGAAGCGGCCTACGACAGTTACAAGCTTGCCTAATTGTACTTGATATCTGGTTAATATTTTCATTGCATTCTTTTGACATAAATACAAAAGACTTCCATTCTTTTCTGACTTGCCCTATAATTCTACTGTTAACATCCAAAGATTATTAGAAAGTCTGGCTGCAATAATCTACAGTTTTTAGACTTGTCTGTTTTGCTACTTAACTTTATCTTTTGGCATCTTTCTGTTTTAATATTCACTATCAGACATTTTAGGCTTACATGTTTTCTGTTAGGTAAACCCCCAGGGGCTACAGGTAGCAAGAAGCGGCCTACGACAGTTGCATGTTTGCCTAATTGTACTTAAAATCCTGTTAAGAAAAAATCTTTTGATAGCATGTTTTTGGCATAAATGCTAATGACTTCCATTCTTTTCTGACATGCTTAAATGCACATTTACTCACTATTAAAAAATTACTCAAAATTGACAGTATTTTCTCAAGTGTCACAAACCTGACACACTAAGTTGACACATTGACTCAGGGTTGGCAGTTAAATAGAGCTTAATTGTTTGAGGAGTAGGTGTCATCATGGAGTTTGTTTTACATCTCTGGTACAGGATGTACATTGTTGCAGTCCTTGTTAGGATTTTCCTTGGTTTGTACAGGTGGTCTAGCTGCAACTGTTTATTTTACAATCACTGGGACTGAATATAATGCCCCAGCTTGTTTCCACTTCAGTTAAACATTAGCGGATGGTTTAACTAGGAAAAGCTGTCCAGCTAGAAAGGGTACATTTTGGTTCAGGGGTAAGTCAAATTGTTCTTATCTGAACCTGTACTATGAAAATTTGGTAATTATGGTTTGTTTGACAGGTATTCTTCTTTTATATGAAGCTCTGCATTTACAAGCAAAACTTCACATATTTAGCTAATTCATCAATTGCCACGTTCATATTTATTCATTATTATGTGGGTTGTCTTTGCTGAATATTTAGCTTAGGCAAGGAGCCGCTACTCAGAGAGACGTGTACGGGTAAAAGGCTCCGAAACATGTTGAGTAGTTACCCGCTGAAGACCTTTTAATTTATTTGGGCTGATACAGCCTATGTCAAAATTTTACAGAGGAACGTGTGCAATATAGACAATAGTAATTCCATATATATACAGGTTAGACAGGGACAGGTTAGCTTATGGAGAGTAAAGAGTTCGAACTGCGGAATAGGATATTGACTACTAGGAAGTGGTTCTGGGCAAAAAGACACAAATACAATTGGAAAGCCTTGATGTGAAGTTACGAGCCCGCTTCCGAAGGGAAAGTTACAAACAATTTTTACGAGTAGGCAATACCTACAAATAAATAAATAAATAAATAAATAGATAGATAGATAGATAGATAGATAGATAGATAGATAGATAGATAGATAGATAGATAGATAGATAGATAGATAGATAGATAGATAGATAGATAGATAGATAGATAGATAGATAGATAGATAGATCGATAAATAAATAAAAAGAGAGAGAGAGAAAGAAAGAAAGAAACAAACAAACTAACAAACAAACAAACAAACAAGCAAACAAACAAATAAATAAACGTTTCCAACAGTTTTGCTTCAGCGACGAAACCCCAATTATATTTACTAAACATTTTCGCATAAGCATAATGACCTGTTCCTCGTGATCAAAATGAAAATGTTTTTAAAAACCCTGGTTGTCACGCTTGAGGGCAGCCTTACGCCCAAAAAGGCTATGCTAAAATCAACTCAATAGCAATATCGGTTTTAAGTCTATTTTATGCGTCAACCTGAGACACAGGTGTTGGGAGCTACATTTAACTGTATGGCATTATGCCGCAATACTTCGTACTGTTTGAGTAGCCCAGCAGTTCATCAATCATCAAGGTATCACATCCTTATATAATGAAGCAACACTTAGAGACTGATAACCTCTGCTGAGGTAGTACCACAGATCACATGGCAAACACAAGGAAAAACCAAAATTGCAGACAGTGTGAAATTAAGAACATTCTTCACGAACCTGCATCTCCTTGGTTTAATGGTCGTGTAATATGTGTACCAGTCTTTTAGTGCGCCATGCAGCTTAAAATGCAATATTTCACACTGTGTGTTCTTCTGTTATTGATCATTGTTATATTACGGTACATATCAGTCAAATGTAGTGGACAACAAAACGTAATTAATGAAGGTTGTCAAGCGTAATATAAGCACGGCATGGGGAATGTCTTTTGTCCGCAATCGCCTGCAGGCTGAGGAATCTAGATCTTTTCTTTTTGTCTGCAATAAGACACCATTTACGGAAAGCACCAGAAAAATGATCTTTAAATGATATATATGTAAGTTATTATAGACATAAACTACCACATGCACATCTTGAAAGATATGAAAGGCGATTCCATCCAAGCAAGGCGAAAAACGAAATAAATATTACGGCAAAAATGACACGTAATGAAAAGAATTACCCAAAAGAATCTACCGTTTGCGCAACGGGCTGATGCAGAGTAAGATGATTTCATGTAGCTCAAACAGCTTGCAGAAAAAAATTCAAAGCAGTGTGAGGAACTTGTCAAAATTTCCTGTCACAATAGTACAAAAACAGTGTAAAATATTGAAGGTAGTAGAGTAATTGATCACGAAGAAAGTAGTCCAATCGATCCTGCATTCGGCTCCGCCTTGTACATGAAATGGGGACTCCCAGCAACTACAATAGTTATCAATGCTGGCCGAGGTGGACAGTGCAGCAAAGTGACGCTCTATACGAGATCCAAAGTTTAGTAAGTACACAAAACGATGTGGATCGTCATTACGTCAACATAACATTCTTAATTATCCTGGGCATTCCAATATTTTACGCAACAATTTGGCAGATAAAAGGAGTAAAGTTATCCGGGCAACGGAGAAAAAAATGTGTGACTTAGCACCAAACGGCACACAAATTCCAACACAACATGAAAAGTAAACTATCCAGAAAGGAAATAGCTTCCATGGAATATAGCAAAGCTCGGGGCCTTGACGGATGAAACATTGTGTCGCGCCTTGGATGCAAGCATTGACTTGAGAAACGTCTCTTTATTGCTACCGTACTTTATTAATAAGTTCTCCCCCGGCTACAGAGCTAATTGTACTCTCTTTTATAATATAAAGTATTGGTTTCTCATGCTATGTGTCCCAGATTCGGGATGGTTTTTACCCCAGTGGTTCTCTTCACAAAGATACACATGCTGTTCTGAAAAAAAAAAAAAAACATATGAAAAAAAATGTTGCTATCTCGGTACAAAAGTGACATCTCTGTCAGTCGCAAACCAAATCTGTCACCTGCTGTTCACATGTGCCACTAGTACATCACATCTACCACCTGCACTTCGAATCTGCCATCTACAGATCAATTGTGCCAGGTGAACATCTTACGGGTACTTACACCTGTTATCATTGTGTGTAGCAAGCTCCGAATACCAATACCACTGTATCTCACAGGTCGCCAAATCTGTTACTTTGTTGTTCTTTGCATATTTCAGCTTAGCAACAAAGGACTTTATAAGTCATAAGCAGAATAATTTTTCAAGAGAATGAGAAGTGATAGAGATGACATGGATGACGATCCTCTTATGTTTGCTATAAAGTTAAGTTTCCCTACATGCACAGGCTCGCACATTAACGCACTGCTAGGTTTGAATGATATTGTTGGTGATGGGGCGCTCGATTTGCAAAACAGTGTTATATCCTCGGACAGATCAAAGTTTATTATGTACAAAATCATTAGCCCTGGCCTTGACGTACATTGTGTGCATACAAAGGAAATTGGTGTCCATATACCTAAACGATAGGAAATATGCATTTTAGTTTCCCGCCACAACTGCATAACTGATTGCCTAGTCTCGCTTAGCGGGATATGGCGAGATACGGGTAGGTACCTTTGAAAGCAAGAGGGATATTACTAATATTTCGGAAATCAAGAATATTTACTAAAAGCAGATGGAAATGTTTCTTTATATATGGGTCAAGAAATATTAGATGAATACCATGTTGCCATTTGTGAACTTAAATTTCTCAAAAAGCACTGATTTTGTGAGAAATGAACATATGGCCCTGTCTGTGACAGTGATGTGACCCGCATGTCCCCCGTGATCGCCTGGCGTCAAACCTGTGCTTTGTGGCCGGAAATTAATATGCATACGGCGTATCACGTGTTGTGTTTAAGCGTCTGCGCCTGTCAGAGCACGGGCTCCGAATAGAGACTGGGCGTTGGTCCCGCGCGCCTTGTGAGCAGAGACTGTGCAGATGCACAGACGTGCAAGATGGGGCTCATGTCATTGAGCACAGCCCTTTGGTACAGAGTATCAGGGCAAGATTCTGCAGACCAAATTGAAGGTTCCCTGAGGCAATAATTGAAACTAGAGAACAGGACAATTGCAAAGTTTTATACGAAATATGAGGCCTCTTGACTGAGTTAATTGGTGTTCTTTTGATATATGATAGTAATGATATGTAATAGTAATGATACAATGATGTTTTGAATCTCTGTTATAATATGATGTGTTGATATGATGTGATATTGCCTTTGTATATTTTTCACTTTGGAATGTGGTCAATAAAATACTACAACTACTGTCACCACTACTACTACTTTCTACTACTACTACTACTACTACTACTACTAGAACTACTACTACTACAGTAACTACTACTACTACTGCTGCTACTACTACAGTTACTACTACTACTACTACTACTACTACTACTAAACTAAGCGCTTCCCGCAAGTTGAATTTTTTTTGTATTACAGCATACAAATGACCGTTATGTTCTCAAAATATGCAAACTACATAGCCAAATCGCCCATACTGGCTAACCACATGTATCAAACCAATCAAACACGAGATAAAAGTTCACAGTAAAGTCAATCAGTGGTAAGGTTATATCAGTTTATAGGACACCGATGTTTTTTTTCTTATTCTTATTTTTTTTTTATTTTATTTTTTTTATTTTTATATACTTATTTTTTTTATTAATCGTTCCAAAATGTCAATATTGTGGGTCTGTATCACGTCTTCGGTAAAGCGCCTCATGTTATTTTGTAACACAAGAATAGCATAAATACTGCTTCTCCAGGGATAGAATGAAGAAGCGATATCAAAAGGAGAGTCAGACCATGTAGCAATAAAACAAGTTTCTTTCCTCCATGGTCAGACTCAGCAGCGAGAGTGCGTTTAGGAAATGTGCTGATAGTGGTATTTAAATGCAGGCTTTTTGACCGTTGCTTGAGGAGACTTTCGTCGTTTTTTATTACACACACACACACACTCACACACACATACACACACATATATATATATATATATATATATATATATATTGCTGCGTGTGTGTGTGTATGTGTGTGCGTGTGCGTGTGTTTGTTCCTGTGTTCACGGAGAAAAAAATGAAAATCCCTACCAGATGCCAGTCATTTGTCTAGGCAAAATACAAAAAAAAAAAAAAAAAAAAAAAAAACTGTTAGGCTGGCATGCAGCAAACCCATGAACCAATAGGTCGATGGCACAACCAGTCAGGTGTTGCTAGGTGACAAAAGTTAACACTTTCAGTCACAGGTGTTGATCTGAAGCATTCGTATGTTTTGGGGTTTTTTTGCAACTTTAGGCATGCTGGTACTATAATGAAAAGTTGGCGCAGAATTTGAATCTGCTATCATTTTGTCAAGTCAGAGCACATCAATTAACGAAAAAAAAAATGTGGCAATGCAGGAGTCAATGTCCGAAGATCGGATAGCCTTCGTAACGTCAGAAAGTACACAGTGATGATGCAATAAGTGTATGTTGTGTTCAAATCCAGTAAAACACACACACACACACACATATATATATATATATATATATATATATATATATATATGTGTGTGTGTGTGTGTGTGTGTGTGTGTGTGTGTGTGTGTGTGTGTGTGTGTGTGTGTGTGTGTGTGTGTGTGTGTGTGTGTGTGTGTAACGCACATAAGTATTATGAATTATGAACGTAACAAGAAAACATCTGGAAAACCAGGGAAAGAATTCACTGTATGTCAGTAGTGCAAGGCATATTGGGAAAGTTTGTAAGTGCAGTAAAAGAAGCCATGCGAGGCGGTTGTTTAATTTCCACATACTCTTTTGTGCTTACACGGTTATAACAAATGAAGACCAATATTATATATGGGAGCTTTGATAGGTACATAAAGACATTATGAATTTTACAGTCACTTCAAAAATTTGGGTTATCGTCACATCATGTTTGAACTTGGCCTCTTTGCTTTGCTTCTGGCAGGTGATACCAGCTGTATAAGGTAAACAAATAAACTCCGATCACCTCGCAAGGTTTGATAATGCACGGAACAACAATTGCCCAAATTAAATTTCTCTTTTATCGTTGGGTGCCATGTTGGGAATTTATAGCGCTAATTGTGTAATTTGCCCATACAACAATTGCTCTTATTTACGCTCCACCTAACAAAGAAAGCAATGTATGTCAATTGGACTTGCCTTCACAGAAATTGTGATAGGTTAGTTTGACAACTGTAAATTATCAGCCATTTGGAATAGCACTTCACAGTTCATCGCCTTTGATATTAACAGGCAAGTATGACGCTGGACAGTGATTTACATATCTTTTGAAACTTTATTACTCCCAACTGTAGGACCGCAGGTGGTAAATGCAATTGCCATACTCTTTATGTTTCCGTGATGTTGGATTTTTACAAAACATTTCGTCCCTATGTTTAAGAGAGGACTTAAATTGCATATCCTAGTTAACAGCGCGCGTCTCTTCAGAGCTTCATGTACTTCCCAGAAACATGTTGATTGAACGTCAAACGACCATACATGGGTTAAAAACTACGGATAAGCGCATGACCATCAAAGGTCGTGCATACCTGCCCTTTCTGCTTGCAAGAGCTGTGTGAGAGGTCAATCCTCACATACACTTGATTAGATCCCATTTATTCATCTTCTGTCCGGTATGGAACGGCAATCTTAATACGCTGACCGTATTTCACGGACGTTATCGCAAAAATAAAATGACTGTAAGTGTATCATGTTGATGGTAGGGTATTACTGATCCGTTGTAACCTAGTCTTCGTTATCAACAGCCTCTTTATTGTGCCATTTCCTTTATTTCCGGAATTGACGCGAAACAGGATCGGGTATAACAGCTATCCTCTTTTAATATATCTTAACAGATAACCCTGTCTTGAAAGACCACCGCTACGAATGGCTGAATTGCTGTCACTAAAGGCAGATGCTCTTTCATAGTAAGTATAAACAAGATTAAAATGCTTGCAAAATATCCTAAATAGGTAACCTTTCAGGACAGAATGGTGTCTTATTAAGTGGTCTCTCAAGATAGAGAGCACTGTATTGAATTTGGTGCTTCACTTGTTACCAAATACAGGCCCTGTGGCTTTCTCTGCTCCACGGAACTAAAATTGGCTCTGTACCTTTATCTGCATGACGTAAACCATCGTATATTTTAGCCATAAAAGCAAGCGACATGGTTTTACATGTCAAAATCATACACATGGATGAGACGTATGTGATCTTTTCAATAACAAGAAGGAAAAAATCCTGTTATACCTTTTTTTCTCACTTTTTTTTTTTACATGACGGCCTGTGTGGTAACGCGACCCTACGAATCTGTGGGGGTAGTGGAACTCCCTGATCTCTCATGATATGGAGATCGGCGAAGCGTGGGACTCAGTATCTTATAAGTTTTTGCAAATTCATGTGGAATTTTCAGTACAGTAAATATTTCAGTTTACTCGGTCAATAATCCTGTTTAAACTTCATGTAATGACGAACAGCAGTTCGCACTCTTTCGAAGCAATAGCGCCACACTTCCTCCCGACTTACAGTGAAAGAGTCCAGCCTGTTCACATACTATGAATATATAAATCTCGCAGCCAATCTCCTCCAATTATCATTTAGTAATGTAAAGCGCACTTTAATTTAAATGTGGTCGACCAAAAGGAAAAATCACGGACTTACTGTAAGTATGCAGCTGAAAGCAGTCAATTTTATCCAAGCAGTGCTAAAAAGTCACGACAATACGAGTACATCATATTCAGTTAGGCGGTACCTCTGAATATTAAAAAAAAAAAAAAAAAAAAAGAAAGAGCTCGGCTTAATAGTTAATTAGAGCATTAAAATTAACATTAAACTTATCTTCTCCTAACAATTAAAGAACACAAAACACAAACTGTTGACATTTTACATCGGCATCCATGGAAATATAATAGGGAATCTGTGAAGCAATCCTGGATCCATGATATTGTGATAATCAAAATTAAAGGCTTCTACGTGCGACCAGTCATTATGGTACCATTTATCACGCGCTGGCCTGTTGGATCAGTTGTGAAACTCGCATGAACCGGAACGATGTTTAAGACAAAGGCCTAATGGCCTGTGTATCTGTATTACAATTTTCACTAGCTGATGACATTTTTCTTGACAATACTCCCTGGTTTTCTGCAAAATGGCCGGGTTGGTTGTGGAAGTATTCTGGTCAAAACAAGAAGTAGACCTATCCTTACTTAATCCTATATAACGGTTTGCAATATATGTCAACGTGTACAACACCAATTCAGTGTGCTTTTTTTTTTTTTGACCTGCGTTAACCTTACCGCGATGTTTCGTTTTTTTGTACAAAGACTAAATATCCTGGAGGGGAAAAAACTTGCTTTCTTACTGCAGTGGGGAGGTTAATGTGAGTCTTCTGGTAATTTCTGAAATTATCTCACAATACAAACACCCAGATGGTGGGAAAATTTAGCATTTAATATTGCAGCAAATGTACACATTCAAGAAGGAATACATCCCTTTTAAATCCTTGGGCAATTTGTTCTTCTGGGAATGTATGGAGAAGTTGTAACGTTAAGCCATTATCGCAAGCCACGGTTTGCACATGTATATTTTACTTTACATTCACCAGACGTCATCAGTTACTCGTCAGTGTGATTGGTCACATAACGAATTGTGTCTGTGACGTCCGAATGATATCGTGCACGAGCGGCAAAAGGTCTTGCTCCTGTCCCCTGTTATGCAGCGGAACGCGTGGCAGCATGCGGGCTGCTTCTCGTATACGCCGATTTGCAACCATCTGGTGCAAGCACCGATGACGTAGATGTTCTCGCCATCTGGATGGGTTACACTTGCTCCCTGTGCGAGAGTAGATGAATCCCTTATTTGTTCGGTTAATCTTCCCTTCTATCGTCTGTCTATTTCTCCAGTATTGTGGTACTCAGAATTGTCACACGTAAGTTGATGGAACACACCACATAGCCACCATATCCCTTGTTCTTTCCGAGTTGATCCATGTGTCGTGGTTCTACATGCAAACGACGATTTTATCATCTAAAAATAGGTGATAGCAGTTCAAATATTTGTGTAATATAACAAGTCTAAGATATTATATTCTTGTTCTACAAAGAATGTCTTCTCCCAACGAGTTTGTTTTTCTGTAACACAGTAATGCCCAGCGCGAAGTCCTTTTATCTTTATATTCTTATTTTAGCGTTTGAATTAGAATTAGTGAATCTAGCTGCTGTCCTCGTAATTTGTCTCAAAACTGATCCTGGCATTGTTATACATATCATGATATCCTGAACTTTTCCAACAATTCCCTTGGAATTTGTTTCTTTATAAACTGTCTGAGCACAACCCATAGTCATTCCATTCTTAGTGGAACGGTATCATCTTGCGAGCCTATGTCCTCTTTAATTTGTCATCTGATCTCAAGGTTTTCAAGTGGCGTCCACAATCACTGGTCAGACAAATACAAATCAAATCAATTTGCCTCCATCAGTTAAACAGTATTGTCAAGAATTCATGAAGAAATGGTGAGAATGTAACAAATAATGGTTCACTCATTAGCAATTGAATCAAACCAATCCTCGAACATTTAATTTTCATGCAGGAATGTATTGAACACAGATAAACACTAAAACAGCATTTGCGTGCCAAATCACATGTAACAAAATGCTTATAATTCCGTTTTAGTAGCACGGAATTCCCAAATAACATTACCTTCAACCATGGTGTTAAACTACCCCTGTTAAAGCATTTCAAGCACTTCAGATACGATTAACTTTCTTTCCAATGTAGGCATGGTAATTCATACCCATGACTTAGCACCTGTGACCCCGTAGGCTATTAGAACTGGACATGGAAAAACAAAATAAAAAATAAAAAATAAAAAAAAAAAAAAAACAAACAAACAAACAAACAAACAAACAAACAAAAAACAAAACAAAAAACAAATAAACAAAAAACAAATGTTCCAAAGCTTCTCTATATCCTCCGCCTATCCACAATGCTCTATGAATTTGCCATATTTTAATAGGCCGTACTTTTCTCAGGATTAGACAATATTTTCAACATATGTAGAGCCAACCAGACGGGAAATTGTCTGTGATAATTTGATGTGACTGGGTTGTCTTCCAAAGTGGAATAGATACAGAGAGCCACCAATTCTTATCGCATCACCGCCTTGGATTTCTGAGCTTATCAAATTACTGACAATTCACTCGGAACTTTACTAGAACTTCTAACGCTACAGACGAATTTAACAATAATTGTCAAAGTGAACCTCTCACAGTAGGAATTTTCAAAAACGGCGCCAATACGTCCAGATTAAGACCAACGTGGATCCAGTCAATAAAAACCAATTAAATTTATTGTTGTACAGCTTTACGTAATTTTTGCCACTTGTTTTGCATTAAAATGTCCCTAAGCACTTTTACGTGGCTTGTGTGTTAAAAAAATAAAAGAGACTTTCCCCATCAACATAAAAACACTTCCCTAAAAGCAATTCACTGGTTAGTGAATCGTTGGTGAGATATAAATGGATTATTTATGAATGACTAACCTTTCTTTTCAAGTTGGTATGTAATGGTTGTGTTCGGTTAACCTAGAGCAAAATCGCAAGAGATCAAGTTGGGTACAGGTGTGACAGAAATAATAATGATAGTGCCAGGAATATTTTACACGACTTCACAACATGGGATGCCTGAGATACAGTTTCGTGCAGTTGAGAGAAGTGTCTTCAAGTGGCCTAAATAAGCAAAAAAAATTTAAGAACATTCGGGATCTATGCGTGGAAATTCTATATTGTGGTATATTTTGTGACATTTCTCTGTTGCAACATGAATGCTCTCAATGGATATGGGTAGTGCAGGTTTTTAAGAGTTAAACTTTCGCATTTCAAGGCACATGGACGAAATGACTCTAGGGGCTGTTGAGGTCGTTTAATGCGTGAGCCCCGTCAGTGGCTCACGGAGAATGGCCTTAACAGCCCCGTCAGTGATTTCGTCCAAGTGAATCGAAATGCGGGCGTTCACTGCTTATATTTACATATATCTGAATCAGTTTAAAATATGCCCAAATGCAGTTAAATCTTACTAAATTCACACACAAATTCGTTGTAGTGGGAGCAAACATGTTAGACAGAACAACCATAACAAATAATATTGTCTAACGGTATCAAAGACACTAACACATAAAATATAGTTCTTGAGAGAAACATGTTATTCAATGTTAAGGCAAGGAGTTCTAACGTGTAAATATAGTCCAATTTTGTGTTGAAAATCACGTTTGTGCTGTTGTTCACCATCATGTTCTTCTGGGGCCTCGCCATGCTGACAAAAGTATTGCCGCATTAATAGATATATCAGTGCGCAATGGGATTTACCGCTGTAGTTCATGACCTTGCGTTCACGAGGGAATGAGGGGAACGAAAAATCCAATCTCTCTGTTGCTAAACGTTGGACCGAATCTAAACATTCAGAAATGTTTACAAGTTTAGCATGCAAAATATTCCAAACGCCCCGTTGCATTAAAAAATACCTATGTCACCCCTAGGCATTTGAAATACATTTTGGGGATCTTGGCTTCAGATTTCAATGAAGCTAGAAAATTTGGAAACCATTTAATCAAGGTGCACATTCCTCCCAGAATCAACATGAATATGCTTTATTCGGGTAACACCTTTCATATTTTATTTATATTATATTGAATCGTTAAAGTATTGTCAGGTTTTGGTTTTCATATACAGATGGATCTTACCTGTTCGTTGCATCTAAGCCATGTCTGTGGTAAAGGCAAATCTGGTGTCATGTTAATAAGGGCATTTGCTTGCAAAGCACTGCAGAAATATTACCAGGAAATGAAAGAATTAAGAGATAGAAAGCAACAACAAAGCATCTCACCACGAGGACAAAAATAGTCTTCTTGCTTATTTACCACTAGGACAGAATTAGAAACCTATATAAGATTGTCATATTAAGAATGCACCACACCACACAGAACATTATGTAACCTGGAGATTTAATATAGGAAGAGGACACAGAAGATTGATCACATCGCCCTGAAAACAATATCAAAGTTTTTGCCTCCAGAAATCCGCGAGGCGTTATTGTGTAGAACGCACCACATGTTAAATACAAAGCTGGGTAATCAAGTCGGAACAAACGTATTAGTCTTGCCACTTTGATGCTGGCAGAATAATATGAAATAGACCCCAAGAATTGCAAAGATGGAAAATCTATAATCTAGTCACTTTTTTCATACAGCTTTTTGATTGCTAAATTAAAAGCAAAAACAAAAACATAAAGGAAAAAGAAATGAAAATTAAGACCACAGAGCCACGCCTTCCTAAGTTCCCAACAGGAAAAGCAATTCAAGAGAGGCTGGCATAAAATTCATGTGAATGAAACATCCATATTGCAATGTTACGTAACATTATAATATACGTCTCTTATATAAAGCACCAATTTATGGTAATTGCTGCCCTTGCAAATCCTACATGTCGCATAGGAATCTGCAAAGGTACAATCCATTCCAATACAGTTAATATTCGCTCTTACACGTTAATAGCCTTAAGCTTGTTTAATAAGCAACCCCACAATTACCTTTGTTTCTGACAGAGAGAAATATTAGACGAAATCAGTTTATTTTGTTTTGGTTTGTTTTTCAATAGAAATTGATACTGTTGTGCGTAAAGCATTCGTGTGTATCATCCAAGGCTACGACATAAACTCGACAAGGCTGGTGTCAGAGGCCCCCTTCTATTGTGTTTTAAGGATTATCTACTGAATCGGATGCAGCGAGCTGTTGTTCAAGGCCGTAAATCACTTGGGGGACGTGTTACAGCACGGGTATCACAAGGATCAGTTTTGGCACCTTTGCTGTTTCGAAGCTTTATTAATGACATTGTCCATATAATCAGGTCTCCGATCCATTTATTTGCTATTAACAGCACCCTTTCCATCTGAGTGGACGACCCGACCTTGGCTACCGACTCACTTTTCATTTTCAATATGAACCTATATGAAATCGTCAACTAATCCCAAAAGTGGCTCGTTACCTTCAATCCAAATAAACCAAAAAAATAAGAGGCGTGTATTCTTCAATTACCCTGAGTTGGTTTCTATGGACGAAACGATGGAAAATTTATCCGAACATAAAATTTGGGCTTAATCATTAGATCCAATCTGACATCGAAAAGTCATATTAAAAGTTTGGCTAACAAAAGCGTGAACATGGCTAATAATTTTTTTTTTTTTTTTGAGTGGGAAATGGTCACACATTTTATATCTGAGCTTAATACGACCAGCATTAGAGCGTGGCTCAGTTGTCTGTCGCGTTTTTAGATGCGTTTGGAAAATTGAAAGTGTCTCTAGATGTTGCCGTCTTTTGCGGTCTAGTGCATTTCATGCGGTTTCGCGCGTTTTTGATGCGTTCTTGCACTTGTTGATATGTTTCTTTTTTTGGTGGGAAAATAACTCAGATCGAGCTGCGCGTCCCGTTGGTGCGGTTACACGCAGCTGCATGTGGTTTGGTTTCATACGCTTCCTCACTGTCATTTACCGAATAGACCAGTTCATAGGACTCGGTCTTATTCGGTGCACTTCGGGAAGCGCACCCTGTTTTGTTCACATTTTGTGCTCCACCACGCTGGCCTAATTACAGATGGAAGGGTAAGAAAGTAAAACACAGGATGTGCTTTGATTTAACGAAAAATCAAACCGTCAGCAAACTAAAAAACGCGCGTTTCACCACTGATGTGACATTTTAGGTAAAAGAGTTGCAGTGATCAGCACAATCCATGCTGTTATCATTAGCGTTAGCACTGGCATCTGTTGTAAACATATGACGGCGTGGGCAGGACTCGGGTACTTGCTAATTGGACAGTAAGGCCAACAAAGGAATGCATAATTAATTGTTGGGTACAGCTCGGTATGAACAGGTCTACTAAGGCGTTCTTGGATCTTCTAAGGGTGGTTTTTCCCTGCATCCGATCCGTCAGATCGATCCGACCCGATGCGTTACGGTATTGGTTGCGCTTTGCTGTTCGTGTTCCTACCCGATTTTGACAAAAAAAGTAAAACTGCATCACTGGATCCGTTTTTCAGTGCGCTTTCCTATCCGCTTTTGGCAGCGATTCAGGTGATATTTTCTAAATACCCGACAATTATAGTGACTTTTTTTCTTATGGCTCTTTATTTTTGAAAACAAAAAATATGTAACATTCAATGGTTATTATGACGACAGATGCGAATTCGGATCCCAAGCGTTGCAAATCAAACCATGGCATCCAAAAACCGCAAGCAAAACCGCAGACAAAAACGCAGTGAGTATTGATGGTTGGATTTCTACTGTTTCATTATGAACACAAACGCAACCTTAAGGTGCAGTTTCCATTTATCCGTCATCCGTCGTCCGTTGCCCGTCCTCCGTCAGTATTTCAGAGGAGGTTCCCTCCGCAATTAGGTACATAATATCATTGCCAAAGGTTTGAGTCTTCGATATCATCTCAGCTTTAAATGACACAGAGTACAATTGAAATTTGTTTGTGCCACTTGTTTTCTTCAAGGATTATGGCCAAGCGTATCGACAAGATTTGTGCTAATAAGATGGTGGCGGATGGGCCTAAAACCACAACGTCGTCTATATAGGAGCTCCATGTGACAACGTTGTGGTTTTAGGCCCATCCGCCACCATCTTATTAGCACAAATAATTGACTGCACAGATGAAAACACAATATTTTATTGCAGATATGGCCCTATGTGGGTTATTGAACGCACAGATGTTCCAGGTCCACCCTCTTAATCCACTACTCCTCCCCCCACCCCACCCCCACCGCGTATATTAGCACGGAAGCTTGACTAACTGAACGTTACGAGCGCCTGTGAACTTCTACTATGGGGTTGTTGATCATTGCGCACCTAATGAATTTAAAATAAAAGTTCTAGCAATTTAAATTATGCTAAATAGCACCATTAGAAATTTTAAATCTTGAATAACTTCAAAGCTATAATAGATACAGATGTCATTCCAACTTCTACTACTGTGTTATGGATTAGTTGTACATTACCATGCCAATATGTTTTAAAATCACACACACTGGTTTGCTATGCAGCAAATCATCTTCTCTAGTTACTACATATACTTTTATGGGAAGATTAACATCCCAACTTCTTTTTCTATGTGACGTTTTGTCTCGGTCACTTCCTGAAACATAAACAGACTTTTGACATCTATCTGTTTGCTCGACTGGCGTTGACTTGTTATAAGACTTTGTGATGATTATTGCCTTTGGTCAACTTACTCTCTACTTTCGTAAATACCAGTGAAATGAATATACGACATCCCCCTGTTTTCCAACTGCTTTCAATATAAAAAGGTTTAAACCAAAGAATTGGGCAGCAACTCCCCATAAGCCCAACCGTCATGTGCCTAACCTTTCTTTATATTTAGAAGTGTACTTTTACAGTCTGCCGGTGTATTTTATTTATTTATTCATTCATTTATTTGTTTATTTATCATCAATATCTTCCTCCTCCTCCTCCTCCTCCTCCTCCTCCTCCTCCTCCTCCTCCTCCTCCTCCTCCTCCTCATCATCATCATCATCATCATCATCATCATCACTGTTATTATTTACTTTCGTAAATACCAGAGAAATTAATATAAGACATCGCCCTGTTTTCCAACTACTTTCAATATAAAAAGGTTTAAACCAAAGCATTGGGCAGCAACTCCCCATAAGCCCAATTGTCATTTCCCTAACCTTTCTTTATATCTAGTAGTGTACATTTACAGTCTGCCGGTATATTTTATCTATTTATTCATTCATTTATTTGTTTATTTATCATCAATATCATCATCATCATCATCATCATCATCATCATCATCATCATCATCATCATCATCACTGTTATTATTATTATTATTATTATTATTATTATTATTATTATTATTATTATACCTGTCTGCCATTTTTCTGGGCACATCGACATAACTGCACTTCTAAGTAAATCTCCCCCCCGCTCATTACTTGTCGGTTACTATTCATTTTGTCTATCAGGCATAGTACAAGATGCAGTGTACCCAATTTCGATATGTTCTCATTCTAGATAGGGTTGTGAAAAAATGTATATACAGCTGCTTACCATCAGTTTTAGTGCACAACAAAGTCAAACATATTCGAGGAAATATTATTTGGGTTTTTTGCATCACAGAATTTTCTTTTCTTCTCTCTCTCTCTCTCTCTCTCTCTCTCTCTCTCTCTCTCTCTCTCTCTCTCTCTCTCTCTCTCTCTCTCTCTCTCTCTTTTTGCACAGACGTTACAAAATAAAGGCGGCTTTCAAATGTGTAACTTAGTCCATATGGCATAAGTTAATATACATTGATCATTGGTGTCCTGAGTCTTGCATTTTTACCAGCGTAACACTGAGACTTATTGAGATAAGCATACAGTAGCCCCCCCCCCCCCGCCTGCAAAAACAAAACAAAACAAAATTATTAACTAGGAAAGAAGATTTGCCTAATAGTAAATCTGTCTGTGTGCCTTCAAAAGTTGTAAATATGGTTAGATGAAAATTTCAGTCCAAAATAACCTGGAGCTTTGGCCTCCAGAGCTCACATGTATTTTATTTTAAATGCACAGTGCTATAATATGTAAAATTTGAGTTCAACGTGATTAAAATTTAAAATTGACCTTCTTATGGACAGATGAAACTCTCAAAGGTTGAAATGGCCTTGACCTCTGACCTTTAGAGGCTACATGTGCATAACAAAAGTGGCAGTGTTTCAATACCTACAATTTGAGCCCACATGACAGAAATTGGATGAAGATTGACCGAGTTGTAGCTAGATGAAAATGTCATGGTCCCAAGTGACCTCGAACTTTTACCTTAGAGGTCCCACGTACATTACAAAATGTACCGTGTTAAAATATCTACAATTTGAGGCCAACATGAAACTAATCAGATGAAAATTAATCAAAATGTGGCTAAGTGAAAATATTAAAGGCCCACATAACCTTGCCAGTTGACTTTCAGAGGTCACATGTAAATTACGAAAAGGTGCAGTGGTGCAATGTCTATTATTTGTAGCCAACATAATCAAAATCAGATAAAAATATACGACTTATGGCTGTAAGAAAATTTCAAATTTCAAAATGACTTCAAACTTTGAACTTTAGATGTCAAATGCAAGTTACAGTTATGTGCAGTGTTACAAACCAATGAATTGAAGTTGAAATGGTCACCTGTACTTATACTAGTTTTCAAGATATTCGAGATTTAAATTTTCAAATGCCCATAGTTTGTATAATCTTCCATATATTGTGTCTTCTTTATCAAAAGGCACAAATTCATGTATAGAGCTATGACCATGCCAAGCTTGAAGTTTCTGAGTAAAATAGTATTCGAGAAAAATGGCAAACAAAATTTGTTAACGAAGAAAGAAAGAAGAAGGAACGAAAGTAAAAAGAAAGAAAGAAAGAAAGAAAGAAAGAAAGAAAGAAAGAAAGAAAGAAAGAAAGAAAGAAAGAAAGAAAGAAAGAAAGAAAGAAAGAAAGAAAATGCCTATAGAATGCCTATGTTGGCACACAGACATTAAAACACATGTGCAGAAACAGTGAAAACGAATAGGGCTGTATCTGTAAGCGAAAATTAAAACCAATGTGATAACCCTCCGTCACTCGGCCGCTAGAGAAAACTAATATGTTGCACTTTGTGACTAATAACCCCAGGCCTGGAGGGGACAACATAAATGTCAAGCAAACAGATCTACAAGGTATATCAGCATAATTTTATGCCATAACAGGTAAGGGTCTGTGCCAGATTACAATCTTTGATAAATTGCCATGCCATATCTTCAGCTATGTTGCCAAATGCTGCAGCGAAAAGGTGACCTTTGGAGATGACACTTTGGTAGTAAAAGGGAAAATTATTAGCAACTAAGAGTCGAATTTCTGAATAATTCAGTCGACAGACGTCGTGGAAAACAAATGAGTTGCTAATGTATATCATCAGACAATTTATCATTTCAAAAATTGTTGTCTAGATCGTTCTGTGTATAGGATATACTTTCATGCAATATTTTGTACATAACGGGAGATTTCTGTGTGAAAAGCAAAAAGAGTTGGTGCTGCTGCAGACTTGGATGCATTTAGAATGTTGTTTTGCACTAGATAATGGTGACTCATGTGTGTCTAAAAAGTTTGCCTTTGTCGGTGGTTTGGATTTTTTTTTTTTCTTTTTTCTTTTCTTTTTTTTTATCCATTTATTTTTTTTGGGGGGGGTGTTTGGTTTTTTTTATTTTTTGTTTGTTTGGTTTTTTTTTTTTTTGGTCTTTTTTTTTTGTAATTTAATTATTGTAATTCCTGGTGTTCAGAAAATGTGCTTTTCCGCAGAACTGCTGAGTGGGAAATCTTGAGAAGAACCTCAGTTGGGTGGTTGAACGCGTGGCTCAGCTACGCTTATTTATCATATTGAAGAGTGAATGGCGCTATCTGACAGTCCCGATGTCTCTGACTTGTAACATTGACAAGAGTGCGTGAACAGAGAGCCATGCTATGTGTAGTATCTGTGACATAACGGGTAATATCATTGTTGATTCACTTATAGTAGTTAAAGAGATGATTTGAATTCATTCTCACACCCACGTATCGAAATGTAGTCTTTTTGCTCTCATTCGGTTAGTGTGTGTTTTTTGCCTCCCTTCAGAAACGTAACTAATCTTATAACGAACTCTTTATTTTTCCTGGTTTCATTTTCTTGATTGCTGTCATTTGCTTTAATTTTGCTTGCATTTTTGGCACTGTGAGGACTTCTCGGAGTGATTACCTGTCAAACCTCACTGTCTTTCTCTCCAATTACATTTGGTCTAACATCCCATATGAATAAGACAGAGAGAGAATGTTTGAGAAACTATTAGCAGATCAAACCAGCAGATCAAAGACATGATTAAAAGACAGCACGCAAACTTGCTGAATTTGCTAGCAGAGCGTATTCCCTTGTGCTTTGTTGCGGGGATAACAATTGATCAACGCTATCCTATTACATACCGCCGCATCGTTGAATGATTTGCTAATTTAAACAACAACGACGTTCTTTGTTTTAGTTGACCGAACATGGACGTGCTCAAGCACATAATACTTTGAAATACCAATGGCGCTTTCCATTTTCATTTAAATGAACGTATTAGTCCCCCAAATAATCCGTATAAAAATGAACTTGTTCAGCAAAGAAAGCAATAATGGATGTATCCAAGGTAAATTAGTGCTTGCGCGTGCAGCCCACCGGACCTCAACAAATGTTCTGTGCACTCTCTTGGCTGCACTGTGGCGTCCATGCCTTTCCATCTTGGCGCCTTCTGTCGTGAAGGAATGCAGTTGACTTGGTCCTCAATTGTGGGTGCAAAAGCATCAATGCCAAGATTTCCCTTTGTCACAATAAAGAAGGACAACTTTCAGTGTCATTTGTGCAATAACACAGCTATGAGTCCATTGATAAAAATCCAACCATGAAAACATTCATTCCTTGTATTCTCACTCGTAGAAATGGCACAGGTTTTCACTTGATTGCATTGCAGCTTATGCATAAGTAAACCATTATACACTGATGATCTAGAATTGTTAACTTTTGTCCTTCCAAAACATATTTTTATGCATGTAAACTACACAAGTTATGACGGCTAAATCTGTTGACTCAGCTTTGCAGCATGGCCGGGTCATGTTGACATGAAATAGAAGCACACTCGTACCATTCATGCGTTCTGATAGCAATACCTTAAAAGCAAAGGAGTCCCATCTATCGTTTCGATTAACGCTTAATGACAACAAAATGATAACGTCATGGGTGCCTGGTGTTGTCAGTAACTAAAAAACAACATATTAAAGATTCTTTTAGAATGTACAGTTTGCTTTATCTTAACGCTTTTAGTGCCAAAATTTTGGACTGGATCAACAGCTTGTCTTTGGCAATGTGCCCAATGCACGCGGAAACAAGCTGTTGACCTGGGATATTCTCTTTGGAAATATGGGCATACTGGTACTTGAATGAAAAGTCTTTTTATGAGGAATACCAATATGTGATCCTTATGTTGATTCAGACTAGTTTGATGTAAGTGGATCGACTTAAGTCGTGCTTGGCACTGGAAGAGTTCAGATAAAAGCAGTAACGTGAATGCCAGTGATGTGGGGAATGTGCGCCTTATTCAGTTACAAATTGAACATAGAATTGAAAACAAACGCTAATCCCAGGTGTAAGTATATCATGTGTATATTCCATTAGTGCTGCGTTTCGATGGAAGATAATATTGACATCGATGGATGTTGATTCTTAAAATTTCTACCTCTTGATGGTCTATATATCACATTGGCTGGCAAACTGATCGACCGAGTAATGATTTCAATTGTTCATTGGCAACACTTTAAATAGAAGTATAAAAAAAAATGCCGATACATTACGTTCCTAGTTAACAGCTTTTCTGTACGTGTTTTGGATTAGCGGCGCGATGACGATTATAACTTGTTAGAATAAGGCTTATAAGAGATAAAACATTTTGTTGTCGAACGGGCAAAAGCTTCTAACGCAATAATGTCCCATGCGTATTTTGAGTGGGTCATCTCTTCTTTACAGAGCACGTTTTAGTGGCTAATTTGACCATCTGCGTTATATCAGTACATTCCCAACGGAAATTTTATCTTGTTACGGACAGTTTTATTCCCAGAGAGGCACGAAGGGGATTTGTGTCCTCATAATGGATTTATTCAACTGTAGGCTACTGGATCAAATGGCTACCCTGAAAATAGCTCGTTTTTCATAATGCTTCTTGTTTTTGTCATGGGTTAATGGCGTTTATACAAAATAGGTGTTGAAGCATCTCAAAAGACATAAAACTCAATAGTCTATATCTGGTTTAGTTTTCTAAATGCCCCTAAAGGTGGTGCTGCCCCTCCTGTTCATGGTTGACCGCGTACATCTTGTGGTCACTTTCCATGACCCTAACTTTTTCTTCAAAGATTAACATAGGGAATGAGCAGATATAAATTTAACCTCTCTATATGTTGCCAAATGAGCATTAAACTTCCATTTTATCACACCTTGGTGTATTTGAGAGATAATAATATGTACTTCAGGTAGATTAGAAGATGATAATTCCAAAAATCGTCCTCATATGCAGGGCAAAACTTTCAGGTTCACCGTAATGTTATGGGCTTTGCTGACCCACCGGACATCAAATGGCATGGCTTGTCAGGTGTCACAAACAGGCATCGTGGGAACAAAAGGCTGTGTGGCAAGAAATTAAACCAACCTAGATCACCCATATTGTTTCCAGTCAGGCGAAATGCAAGTGAGTTCTGTCACAATACGTCTTGTGTGCTCTGTGGACCACCTCATACAAAACCAAAGAAACCATAATCTTTCTATGTAACTAGTGCACTAAAGTTTAAACAACTTTTAAATTAGGAACACTGTTCTTTTCTATCATACTTACATAGGTGTATGCATGGAGAGGTACCTTCTCGAGGACCTTTCGGTGGGTTTACAAGAATAAGTTTCAAGTGGTCAGATAATGACTGAGTTCGCATGTCTGTCAGTTATGGTCAATGTCCACGCGGGTATTTAACAAAGAATCTGGTCAAGTATAGCCAGTGAAGTTAAGCTACCAGGATGTGTACACAGATAACATTCTATAAACGTTTCATTCAATCCCGATGACACCCAATATTGTATTCGTCCGGCACGCTCAATATCTCTCTCTTTCTCTCTCTTTTTCTTATTGTCTCTATCTCTCTCTCTCTCTCTCTCTCTCTCTCTCTCTCTGTCTGTCTGTCTGTCTGTCTGTCTGTCTCTCTCTCTCTCTCTCTCTCTCTCTCTCACACACACACACACACACACACACACACTCCAGAATTAATTAGCAAACAGCCTATTTATGGTATTATGAAATCAGATCAAAATAGTACAGAATCGAATAGAGTGACATGCCATGGACATGGAGATGTTTATGGTTTGGGCGTGTTGCATTGTGTCCTGCCTTCCCACTTGTGCTTAAAGTAAAATCCTTTTTGCAAAAACATCTTGTGTGTATGTGTGTAAGTGAGCGTATTTCAAGGAGTGTAAAATTGTACGGTACTGATCACTATTCCGAAATATGTCGTCACGTTTGAAGCATGTTTTACAGAAGGTTATTTTTTCTTTCTTTTTTTCTCTTTTTTTTTTTTTTGGTTTTTTTTTTTTTTTATTTTTTTTAATTTTTTGTTTTTGTTTTTCTTGTATTGTTTTTGTTTTTTTATTCTTTTTTTAACGATAGTTCATTAACTACACTGTAGGGGCACGTAAATATGTCGCATATTATTGTTTGGAAAAGCAGAGTAGTTTTTTTTTTTCGTGAACAATTTGTTTGTAGGTTTTCTGAAAGGCTTACATCAGGTGTCGTTATTAGTGACAAAGATCACACATCAAGCACAGTGCTCTTTTGCTCTATTCTATTCGGTTCCACATCGATTACAGCAGTCTTCCGGGTTACAGCATTCAAGATGCAGAAACACTCTTTGTACTTACTACTGCATGTATTAACCTCCAAACGCTCCCCATGAAGAGTACTATTTAAGTGTTACAGTAGCCCTACATCAAGAGCAATGCTTTTCCATGTTACAGTTGTCCAGCGTCAGTACCCTTGCAGCTTATAGAGTAGTCGTAGATCAAAAGTAGTGCTCTGCCACATTGTATTAGTTCTACATGACTTACATACTCTTGAAGGTTACTGCTGTTATACATCAGGAGCGGTACTTTTCCACTTTACAGTAGTTCTACATCAATTGCAGTACTCTACCAGTAGTTGATCATTAAGGGCAGTACTGTATCAGGTTACAGTAATTTATCATTAAGGGCAGAACTCTCCCAGGTTACAGTAGTTCCTAATTAAGGACTGCGCTCTGGCAGGATCAAGTAGATGATCATTAAGGGCAGTGCTCTTCCAGGTTACAGTAATTTATTATTGGGGGCAGTACTCTACCAAGTTACAGTAGTTCCTAATTAAGGACTGCGCTCTGGCAGGATCAAGTAGTTGATCATTAAGGGCAGTGCTCTTCCAGGCTACAGTAATTTATTATTGGGGCAGTACTCTACCAAGTTACAGTAGTTCCTAATTAAGGACTGCGCTCTGGCAGGATCAAGTAGTTGATCAATAAGGGCAGTGCTCTTCCAGGTTACAGTAATTTATTATTGGGGGCAGTACTCTACCAAGTTACTGTAGTTCCTAATTAAGGACTGCGCTCTGGCAGGATCAAGTAGTTGATCATTAAGGGCAGTACTCTTCCAGGTTACAGCTTCAGCACTGTGCCTGATAACAATTATACAGTCCTAAGCCAGGAGCAGTGTTCTACCGGGTTAAGATGGCTCAACTTCGAACGTTTACTACTTCACAGGTCACGGTTATGTAGTTCAAAATCAGCAACTGGGCTGACTTAGATATGCTGACCTGTCAGTTACCTATGCTGATAGGTTGATCAGTCGTCCGTGGTCTGTTTTTCTGTGTGTCCACAAATCACATTTTTGACCTCTCCAAAATATACAGCTAGACCCACGTCAAACCTGATTGATATATACCTTGTGTGGATCTCCATCAAGTGTATTCAAATAGCACGCTCCGATGATTTTCAGTACTTTTTTCATTTTTATCATATTTATTTATTTATTCATTTATTTATTTATTTATTTATTTGTTTATTTATTTGTCTATCTATCTATCTTTTTATTTATTTGTTCATTCATTCATTAATTCATTCATTCACTCAATCATTCCTCAATTCATTTATTTTTCTACATATTTACTGTTGTTGTTTTTTTGGGGGGGCTGCATTTTTTTCGAAACTTAAAAAACAAATCCTCTCCAAATCCTCTAGGATAATTGCTTTGAAATTTCACAAGGGCATGTCCGAGGACACCAAGACATTAATATGTTCAACAGGTGACTTTGGGATTTTTCTTTATTTATATAACCTTTCTTTCTTTCTTTCTTTGTTATTTCTGTGGATCCCTGATGTTTTACGATTTTTTTTCTATTTGGATACTCCTTAGTTAGTGAACACTTTCTTATTTAATATTATGTGAGTCAAAGAGGATTGCAATGGAAAGTCACCTTTTCGATCTCTTCCCCCAAAACAGATTCACTTCAAACTTCATAAGAATTTGCCTTGGTAAGTGTGATCAAATATTTTTTTTTTTCGTGCAACTTTGAAAATCATAAAACAAAATGCTTCTCCACAACCGCTTGGCAAAATGCTTTTACCTTCCATAAGAGCACTTTTTGCCACCACCAGACCTCGCACTGTTTCAAAGATTAAATTGATTTTTTTACATATATAGTTTATAATTTTTGTGCCTTTTGGGGGGGGGGGGGGGGAGGGGGAGTGACTTCGTCTCCAAAGCATTTTTGCACAGCACGTGCAAACTTGGTGGAAGTGTCTTTTTGTGTGAAAGGGTCAAGCGAAGTTGCTCTCTATTGATTACTGTTCGTCCCTGATCTTAACGAACTTGTTTTTCAATTAGAGCACATATCAGCCAATACACACATTCTAACTGATTCATATAATATAATATGGAAGTCAATGGTAATTCACATTTGCGTCCTGTTTTGAAAACCGTTTATCAGAATTACTTCAAACTTGATTGGCATCTACGTTGGGGTAGGTCTCTGCAAATTGTATGAGGTGGTTAAGCCTCAGTAGATGCTTTATTTTATATTTTATTTATTTATTTTATTTAAATTATTAATTAATTTATTTATTTATTTATTTATTCATTTATTTATTTATTTATGCGGGGGTCACTTTTTCTGCAGCAACTGTGCCAATCCATTTGGTATTGCATGAACGCACCTCTCGATATGAGGGCAACATTAACGAAACCATTCGTAAACTTGACTTCATACTCAAGCCCACAGGCCCACTTGCAGAATTTTCAACTTGCACGTGTTTAATTGGAAGACTATTTGAACTGGGACTTTGATGTCGGTTGTCCTATATAAGTGTCAGATTTATATAATACACGGGTATCCTTGCCCCCCTACACAAAGACACATGGCCACTTTCATGAATTACGCTATTCACTTGATGACTTGAAAACCATCTAAGTTAGGACTTGAATTACTGAGCGACTTATGTGATTAAATTTTATGCAAAGCAGTCTTCAAGAAACGTAACCTTGGCATTATTGCAAAGGTCACAGGAACACTTTATTGTGAGAAAGCAAGCTTAGCTGAGCAAAGCATTGTCAGAGCCCTCTTGTAAGCTATAATTATATAATTCTAAATCAGAAATCGCACTATATCAGCTTACCTTACCACTACATCCTCCCCGTTAATGTAAGTTTTAACCCGGGGCAGCACTCTCCACAGCTGATTTTTCCCGGCATTAACATAGCCAAATCAGCAGTGCTCAAAACCTCAAGTACAGGGTATGCAAAGGGAAAGAATGCACGCGATAAGGAATTGTGGTAGCGCAACGCATCATGGGAAAAGTGATAATTATGTCTGGGTGCCAACCGAGACATTTTGTTTTTCGAAATATGTTTCTTTCTTTCTTTCTTTCTTTCTTTCTTTCTTTCTTTCTTTCTTTCTTTCTTTCTTTCTTTCTTTCTTTCTTTCTTTCTTCTTTACGACCAAATTTGTCCGGAGCTTTTCTCGGACACTATTATTCCGATAACCACCAAACTTGCCATTATGACTGACCCACCAGTGAAATTAGGCACCTGACTTGGAATAGTCATGATGTTTAAAGTTATGCAAATTCTGGGCAATTAAAATTTAAAAGCTTTATATCTTCAAAACTTTTATAGATAAACACAAATTTCTAACTAACACATGTAGGTTTGAGACATCTGGCAAATCCAATAGCAAATAAATGTTGGGGAATTGTAATGTGTGCTAAACTCAGTGAATTTCCCAACAATCCACATTTTGACTGGGGCTTCTGCTGTACTCCATATTACAAGCCTCCATCGTGCTAGGCAACCATTTTGCATTCATGATACTTGAGCCTGTCTCATGGGCAACCTTCTAGCCATGCCTGCTAGGTGTATGGCTTGAAAAAATGTGGGTCTTATGGCAAATGGGAGGTGGGGGGAACTCCCAACAACTGTGTAATAAGGTTCTCAATAAAATACAGAGAATCTCTTTCTGTTCATGCAAGAAAACATATCTGTTCCATGTTCACACTCATGCAGGACAGGGCTGTAATTACCCCATAACTGAGCCTGACCAGTGTTGTAGCTGGTAGCTGGTCTGTTTTTGCCTGAGGCTAGGAGTCTGATGGGCTTATCAGTCCCAAGGGATCAGGGGGCCTGGACTTTAAGGCAGAACAGGCCGGGCAGAGTGTACCCTCTGTTAAAAATAGACTACATACAGAGCTTACTGTCCTCAATGACTGTTTTCACAACTTGATGAATTTTGTAAAAGTGTGTGGATTTTGTGTCATCTCACTGAACACTTCCGTGTCTTTGTTTTCTTGTAACCAGTGAGATGAAAACCTGTTCTTCATAGCCAATACTGAGTCAGTACAGTGCATGTCTCGGTTCACAGGTACATGTACGTTTAGTTTTGTGACAGCATCTGTTTAAAAATGTTTATGTAATAAAGGAACAAAGACAGTTTTGTATTGCATGTATACACATCCCTCTGAATTATAATATGTGTACACTGTACATGCACATATAACCAATACACATCAATACTCTCCAGAAGGGCTGACCCTATCAGGACTGGGCACTTTTCTCTGGTCACGAGGGTGCTCACTGTAGAGAGGTTTCACTGTACAGTGGTACCTGCAATTTAAGACCACCCCTAATGCCAGACAAAAGTGGTCATAAAGGACAGGTGGTCTATCATGTCAGATAAATTAACAAAGAAATAAATAGCCTAAGTCTTTCTTTCTTTCTTTCTATCTTTCTTTCTTTACGACCAAGTTGGTCCAGAGTCTTTTTTTCAGACACTCATTTCTGAAAAGCACCGAACTTGCCTTGGTGACTGACATAACCAGTGAAATTGTGCATCTCATTTGGAAAAAGTCATGATGTTCAAAATTATGCAAATTTTAGAGGCAACAAAAATTTTAAAAAATGCCACGTCTTCCAAACTATTGAAGATGGACTCAAAATTTCAATGTGCATATATACCTTTGTGACACTTGCCACTATAATTGACAGTATAGTTGTAGAATTTCAAATTATGCTTGAAATGAGGGGCTTTGAAAAAATTAAAAGTTAAATATCTCCAAATCTATTGTACATACAGATGCCATTCCAACTTCAATACACAGGTTTGTGGCAAAGCCGCATCCAATGAACCATGAACCAAAGTTGTAGGATTTTAATTTCTGCAAATAAGGTGACTTTATAAGATTGGGACAAAACCACACCCCTTGAACCAAGGACCCAAGTTTAGCATTTTAATTTATAAAGATTAGGCTAACACGCGAAATTTAGATTATGTTGAACAATTGCAAAGAGTAGCATTTCAAACTGTTCTTATTTTGAAGGCACCCAGACAGATTTGCTGTAAAGCAAAACTTCTTTTCTAGTTTCAGTGTGTTTTTGCCTTGTGTAGATACAATCATAAGTCCGGAACAGCATTCTACCAGGACATAGTTTTATTGTTCTAAAGATAACATAGCATTTCCAGTTTTATACCGGAATCACTACTCTTCCGTACCCCCATCTTGCTGAACCAGGGACAACACTGCTTAAACTCAGAAACTATACTTTCAAGTTACAGTGGTGCTAATAATAAATAGCAGCACTTTGCCAAATCAAATCAGGTCTGACATTCTCTGATAAACCTTTGCCTCGGTAATATTTGCGTATATCGTGTACATGTTGGCCATCTGTGCTATGTTGCTATTTTGAGCAGCTACTAATGCCAGCGTGGAGGACACTTCATTTAAGGTCCTAGTGTTAAAGCTTATGAAGTGTTGCCTAATACGAGTAAGTGATGCTGATAGCAAATTAGATTTATCTGTACAGTATTTAGTTTCAATGCCCGATTTCCCCTGCTTTGCCTTGCAAAATTGCTATGTTTTACGCAAGGGCACGGAAAATGTCACAATTGTAACAGTAAACGACTTTTTACTTAATGAAATTTGTCAAAACACATTTAGAAATGATCCGACATGATTAGAATATAATTATGTAAATGTATGATTGATATTCCAGGCCGGTAAATGCGCTGTTAAAACATAAAGCTTCCGTTGCAATAATTTGTTGGTGATTCTTGACAGGACAACGGCCCTATTGAAGCACATATTAACCACCGATTTATAGTCACATTATATGTGTTATATATGGCCTGTTAATTGTTACCCGAACGAGGACACTTCCGCCTTATGACCAAACACTAGCCATGGGCCATGCATTAGTCTTAATGTACCATTTATAGTCCATGTGGAATATACATTCAATCAAAGTGCTTATTTATGGCGCAAATACTTGTACTGCGGGAGTGTCTTTTGTAATTCATTGTGTATAATAATGCCCGGATGTCATGCCTGTAGAATATCAACAGTTGTGATTTGTACGATATTTCCCGTAAAACTGGCGGGTTTTGTTGAGCGAGATAATTTACAACTTTACTGCACAAAATTGTTCCCGAAATGTCTATCTACATATTACATTATCAGATTTGCTCTCACCCTGCTTCAAGTCAAAGTGGCTATTTTGCTTGTTTATGGATGACTTAAAGTAGATTTTTTCTCTGAGATTCCCTTTTACAGGCCTGTAATAGGAGCAGACATTCTATGTGATTTCCTGGTGCAGGCTTGTAATACGAACGGACATTCTGGAAGATTGGTTGAGAGCATCAAAACCTGACGATAACAATGCTATATTTTCATGCGACAAGAAATTCTGATTCAACGGAGATTGGAAAGATTTATTTTATGTGTTCACCTGTCATGGGTGCATTGACAGGATGAAAGAAATACATATACCCTTTCCGAGAATTCAGTGAAGTGTGTAAATTGGACATTTTACCAAGAAAGTTCAGTCATATTCCCAGAAAACCAAATTAATTCGAATATAAACAATTACAGACATTAGAAACGGAGTAGCAACAATGTGTATTTCAAACTAACATAGTTTCTTGTTAAAAACATATTGCAATCCAGTCCCAAATTTCTGGTAAAATCTGTCAGATAAGCAACAATTTTAATCGTGCCGAGATAGTTTATGCCCCTTTTATTGGGCTTGAATATTTATCATTTTCAAGATGAATTTTCATGTTATTAGCAATTTTTCATCCATAAATTACAAGTGAATTATTAAAAAAAACTTGCGAATAAACAGAGAACGATAAAGTTGACAATAGCTTACAGCAGGCAGTGACATAATTATTTCCTGTAGTTAGTTTTAAAGTATTCTTTTTTCTATTAAAACAATTAATTCACCTCTATAGTTTGCTTATAAAATAAACATTTATACTTGTTTTCGGTTTTGTTTTTTCCTTTTTTTTTTATTTCAAATTTGCAGTTATAATTGCTAGATTAAACAATTTAACTAGTCCCATCAAGAAAACCGTTCACCTGACAGGCATCGTTCCTGTGGTAGATGACCTCTGGCGATGTGCCCTCCGAGTCATCCGCCAAGGGAACACGCTCCGTCAGGTGAAAAGTATTGTCGACTTGACAAGTTTTATTATTGTATATGGCTTCTGGGCAATATATTGCCAGAAAAGGATGACTCTTAAGCCGAGAAAACGTCTCCATGTTTCACATAGAAAAAAATGTATTATGGAGACGTACCTCATCCCTATACTCTAACGGTATTTACCAGGACATTTAAAGGATAGGCAACACCGCAGAGGTACGACGAATAACTGGTGTTTTCATTGTGGCAATTACCTTCGAGCCTTCCCACTGCTTCGAAACTACCCCGGCGTCATTCCCCAAACGCTAAACTGACATTTCATGGAGCTTTATGAGAAAGAGCAAGGCACGAATTCGAGGTAAATGATGAATTTTTTACTAACCTAATGATAAACTGCAAAAATAGCAGGTGCGCACACCCTTGCTCTGTTTTGTCTCCACGGGAGATATAACTTTACGAATTAGTATTTCATCTTGATATTTGATCAGTAATAAATGCCCTTGAGTCATAGCTTACTGACTTGATAATATTAAATGAAAGCTCAGGCTCATAATCAAGGTGCCTCAGGGAGTATTGGATCCGCAAGCGAGGATGAATCCCGGACAACCACGATCGGTTGGGTAAGCATGGTTTCGCAAAAAAACGAATCCTAAAACCTCTTCCGCACACTGACTTCCTCCATTGTTTTCACAAATAAAAAGTTACATCAAATTAAAGAGAATCGTATATATGGATAATATAATAATGTAATCAAGGAGATTTCTGGTAATGATTCCATACAGACATGTTTGTCCTTTAAAGCCATTCAATAGGACTCTCAACATTGGCAGTATAATAATTGAATAAACAATTACAATATTTTCATTCATCACATTCCTCATCAACTCCATATCCTGGACAAATTGAAAAAAAATCACGGAATGTCGAAGCAATTCGGGACTTGAAGTAAGCTAATTAACAAAGTAAACTAGTAACTTTGTTTTTACTCTGGCATGACTTTGTAATCCCCTTAGTAGACAAAAAGTAGACATCTAAATAAATACACAACTTTGTAGACGCGTAAGGCAAGTAACATAGGCGACAGCATCTTCCCAACACGATGGAACTTTTACTTTTTTTTCATTCAACCTCCATTGATTCATTGGCCCCTTTATCTTATTCATCCTCTAAGACTCACTACTTCGGCCATTTTGCCGCATCAAGCTGCAAAAAGAACATACTTAAGAAAAATATGCGATGCAACATTGGATCCGATGGTTGCAAAACTTTGCCCAAATTTTCCCAATTAGGTCGTGTCATGTTGTGTGCGTAGTGCAAGAGAATGGCTAGGCGACTCTTGGTGATGCACCTCGCAAATCAGTGACTGTATTCGGAACTTTCCATTCCGCAAGTTACATACCACGCACATGAGTGTATATAGCCAAAGACTAAAAAAAAAAATTAAATTAAATAAATAGATAATAAATAAAAATATAAAGGGGGGGGTGGTATCCATGGACAAGTATTAGATGATTCCGTCACCGCGGAGCAAATCGCCCAAAATTAAACCTGCACCCCCCCCCCCCCAAAAAAAGGCGCCCGAATGCAAGTTGTCGTCAGCCATATTGTATATACTAAAAATTCTTGTTACTAGAAATCGTTTTTGCCGAGATCAGTGTGCAAGATCATACATGGGGCACGCCCTGGGGCAATAGCTTTTCTTGTGCAATGCCCCAATATGCGTCAAAAACTGCTATTGACTCAGTCGCACTTTGACCAGAAATAGGCTACAAAGGTGAATGTCCTATGCTGCATTTGGTTGGTATGGAATACAATAATATTGAGATGCCCTTGAACTTTAGCAGGACAACCTACGGAGTTATACAACCATTGATTACGAATGTGCATCTCTCGGAGTGTCACCCGCGACTTATCAGTACCTGAATGCCATGGATAATTGTCAATGGATTGTAAATTTCATTCTACCGGGACAAAGGCACACATGAAATATCTCCAAAATACTATATGCCATAATTATCAACCCTTTGGGAATATTACTTCAGCAGAACAAAGGTAAACATGCACTCTGACCTTACGTTACTGGCTTCCACAACCACTTCAGCTATGTAGCCGGTGACACACGTAAGGCACAAATCAACACCATACTTTATGCAAAATACATATGTACATGTCCACATATAAAGTCTGTGTCTAACAAATCTCGAGGCTTCGTCCCTGCAATATTGCGGTATGAACGGTAAGAATTGAGCAGGTCAAGATTAAAATAAAATGAAAGATCTTTTAATATAGTGTACATATCATACTCAAGCCATTTCGTGTTACTTTGCTTCCAGAGCATGAAAATGCCACAAATTTTTTTTAACACAACGATTAACCTGTGCAGGCGTTTTCTAATAAAAGTCTAAGGGGCGCTTATATTTTCCACGGTAACTCAGTGAACGAGATGAGGCTAGAAAATAATGCCCTAATATTTTCTTCGGATTGAAGGAAGATCCCTCGAAGTGGATAATTACAGTATTCACATAGCAAATGTATCACCGGTTTTCAGTTTTCTTCGTTTTTTAAAACTGTTCTTACTGTTTGAAAAATTACCCAACATTGCCAAGTATAAAACGTGACGGCATGTTCAACTTTGATAATTTCACGCAATAGTCTCGTGACAAGACATCGCTGTACGTGAAGTAGCGTTTGCTGCAGTTACAAAGCAAGAGGACAGAGAGAGTAATGCCATTTCGGTTACTCCACTCAGGTGATCAGCATTTTGAGACGGTTCTCTTTATTTACCTGACACAGTAAGTTGCTTCACTATATCCTGCCGCGAGCAAAGGTTCGAAGCCAAGTCTCACGCGGTTATACCATTGTCACTTCCATTTCTACTTCTTAACCTGAGGAGTGCGCCACTTGGGGTCCGCAGAGGGCAGCAGTTGACGATGTTATTTTCACATTACGTGTTTACTTTAGCATTAGAAGGATAGGAACTTTTTGATGCTCATTTTTCCATGAATGAAGTCGGTTACGTACGCACGTGCAATCACAGAAACCTTCTAGTTCAGGGCGGGTAGAATGAGGTCAGCACTAGTATGGTGTGCGTGGTAGCCATAACATCTACAACCCCGCAGCATGTTCAACTTTTTGGGTCACAAGAATAGAAAGATAAATTATTCAGACATAAATATCCAGGTAGGCCATCATGTTTCGTAAATATAAGTATAAGAATGGGATCTTTCTTCAACCTTAGTCATTGTTCTTTGATTTCAATTTGATGACGGGTATTTTTACAGGACGTCGATCACCCGACGTCCTTAGAAATTCCAGACACCAATTTGCAATCACTCGTCGGTAATTCAAATTGAAAGGACGTTCAATTCCTAAATGATTTGCTCCTTTGCATAAGGGTAAATGCCTTTGAAGCCTTCATCATGTAAAAAGAAAAGTTCACGGCATGCAAATGAACACATGACGTGATGACATCTGGGGTACGAAATTCCTTTATTATATGTAACTTGAAAATATAACTTTCCTGCATTGTAACACTGTGTACTTAAGCTATATCAAATTTTCACAATAATATTGTTTCGTGTCGTTAAGCGATGGCTTTCAAACAAAAAATGGTGAAGAATAATGTGTTTTTGTCCCATGGCTATTGCTTCCTAAATGGGCAAGCCGTGGTATCTGTATGTTATTCCATTGACTCACTAATCAGGAAAGACAAGCTCTATTGCCAACCTGTTTCCGCTGTGCAAAAGGCAGGTCCTCAAAACATCTCATCTGAACCCTGGTGATGAAGCCTGAAACACGACCCTGGCGCTCTGTTTCAGTCGACCATAATCTCGTAACTGACGCTTCTAATCGACAAGGCTTTCCATTTGAGTACATTGCCTAAGTCTATTTGGCCTCTCGAGCAGTTTACTTCGGATCAAATAATATCAGTTTGGTCAAATAGGTGAGCTGTCCGAGCGTATGTGTACTTAAGGTCATTCTTTTTCGTTGTTCAGAGGGTTTTCCGGAAAACATGCGGATGAAATAGGTAGATGATATTAGACTAATGGAGCCACACAAAGCGCATGCTATCGTATATACTCTGCGGCTAAGTGGCATGTCCACCGCAGTTTGTAATGACATAGAATCATTGTCCAGCATCTTTTATTGTGTAACGTCAGCTTTTACATCATTAGATGTTTTGTGGGAGCTTGATCATTTGCCATGGACCTTAATTGGATTCGGCCAACTTAATTTTGATGCAATATGGAGCACGTTGTATTATTAAGGAAGACGTTGAGCGCATGTTAACTTACATTCTGGTGATTGAATCGAATCAAACTGGGCCGGTTTGGATAGCTACGGCGAAAATTATAGCATGAAACAAACCAATCAGAATACTAGTAATTCGAGTCCAGCGAGAAGAGTTTGTAGAGCGGTACCGGTCAATTTGTTCATCGTGACAGACTCAGCAGCCGTAGCTCTGACTATATATGCTGTAAGGTAGAATGATAATGCTGGTGTAGTAAATGCATTGGCATTATCGAACTAAAAATATTCGATTGCGAATCTTTAAAATAATGGATGAACATTGATAGTTCAAGAAAGGGTGGTTTGTATACGCAAGCCATGCATCTAAAAAAGATAAATGCCACTTACCAAATAAGACATGCATAGCTTCCATGCATGAACACTATTCTGAAGTAAGTACATGCTGAAGGCCACACCATCTCCGAGGCTTTGCTCATAAATATCACACGACCCCGAAAATTGGGCGAAAGAAAGCGAACATACACGACCACATAGAAATGCAATAAAAATCCCGATAGTGGATGTGCCCATCAAAAGAAAAACCAAACACAAAAAACTATTAAACACCAATAAAGTAACCTTATAATCTCAATCTATATTTTTTTATGCTATTCTTCTTGATGGGGGCATAGCAAGAGAAATATTGTCTTTTAGTTTTTCGGTGCAGCTTTGTTCGTGGCACACGGTCGGCCTGCAACCGTCAACCCAATAAACAAAAAAAAAAAAAAAAAAAGGGAAGTCGCGCGAAAATTAACCAGACCTGCTCTTTAATTAAACATATCTGGCATGACTCTTAAACGAAAATTGTTAAAAAAGTATAGATAAAAATAAATATATATATGAATAAATGAAGTATCCAGACAGACAGACAGACAGACAGATAGATAGATAGATAGATAGATAGATAGATAGATAGATAGATAGATAGATAGAATTGAACGGTTTCTTCCTGTTGTTAAACACATACACATACACACACACACACACACACACACACACACATATATATATATATATATATATATATATATATATATATATATATATATATATATATATATATATATATATATATATATATATATATATATAATATAACAACTGCACTGTTCATATGCTTAAAAAATCCAAGTGTCATTGGGTTTGATGACAGTTTTATGGGTACAGTCACAAGTAAAACACGGCTCTCTGTTTTTGTTGTGCGATGAAACCGAACAAAAGCAAACACCCGAATATTTCTCCAAGCGGGAAACGAATGGATGCAAAGAAGAGACACTCTACCCATCGTGTCGTGTTTGTGATCTAGGAAAGATTCAATGGACTCGCACCTTGTGAAAGATGCATATATATTAGTTAAACAATGACATATTGCTGAATTATTCAAAAACATGTAAAAAGTGGCTCTTGCTAGAGCCAACCATTAGCAGATACAAGTTGACTGGAATTACTGCAACCTTGGGAATGTACATCGGCGGCACACATATGTCACAACGTGATGGTATTTACATTTAAGTCTGCATTCGATCGCTTGGTGAAAGTATGACCAATATACTAATACCGACAGTTGGTAATGGACCATTTAGGTGTGTCAGCAGCTGTTCCAATAAAGTTTAATGTGAACTGGAAAAAATGATACGATACGGAAACAAAAAAAGGTTGGTGTTTGTCGGAGTGTTGGCATTTGTCGGAATGCTGTGATGTCCACAAAAAATATGGACATTAATGCCAGCAACATAAAAAATATTATTTTAACAACTCCATGAATAATACATAGCATGTTACTACAAAGAAACAACGAAAGAAAGAAAGAAAGAAAGAAAGAAAGAAAGAAAGAAAGAAAGAAAGAAAGAAAGAAAGAAAGAAAGAAAGAAAGAAAGCAGCTCCATTAATGCATTTAAACAAAAATAGATACAAATTAATAAATATGTCTGCGAAATATAGTTAAACACATGTTTCAAAAGTTTCAAAGAAAATTATGCATTGGAAACAATGATTATCTTTGTTTTGCCTTTTTTTTAACCCCCCCTCAAAAAAAAAAAGAAAAAGAAAAAAAGAAAAACAACAACAACAACAATAAGAAGGCATTTTATGTCTGCTGCTTCGTAGCTGCATAAAGTATGATCAACACTTGCACGCACTTTGATTCTTTCAACATGCGATCTATTTACTTTCAAAGCCACTTTTCATCCCAAAACCAGTGCTAGTGTCCATGGTCTATGAATTGCACTTCTAAAACCAAGCTGTTCGCGTGCAATTTCTAAAACAGCTAAAAACAAAACCTACGTGGGCTTAGGGGAAATATAAACCTCCGAGTCGCGCAAAGCATAACGGATTAATAGAACTATCAGTTAGAACTGAGAAGTGCGGGATGTAGTGGTTGAGGAAACATTTGGAGCTTTGGAGAATTAGCTCACTCGTTTCTTGGAATCAACATTTAGACTGAGAGGGCCCCTGGTTTTGGACATGAAGAACTCTAGAGTCCAGCATATAAACTTAAATTACTCTCCAGTCTTCATTCTTCGATGTTGCTGGTACAAAGAAGGTCCGGCAGCTAGTCCCTGGCAGTTGCTGTTGGTCTTAAGGCAGTCTCTGGTAATCTCTGGTTTACTTCATTTTACACCGATATTTATTGAGAAACTATCTCTAAGATGATCAGAATCGTACACACTTTTATCCAGCCAGAGTACACGAAAATCAAACAGTAAAAACATGTCAATTTCTCTGTTCAAATATGTCACCTGCCATACCCTGCTTCACATGTCAAAAATACTTCAACTTAGACTAAAACATGTCAGAAGCAATAATCAGTATGTTTGGACTTTGTCTTTTGTTTTTGACACCAACATACAAGTCTGGCAGTTGAGGCTTTAGAATCATCAGTCACTGGCAACTGAGACCAGGGCAGATGGTACGACTAAACAGAGGCAATTAAATAATAAACAATGTTAACAGTTATTCTTAATCCGTCCTCCTGAAGCTGCTTTTCCCAAACAAGAATTTAAGATGACTAATAACAAGTTTGTGTGACCAATGTTGTAACTAACCATTCAACCAAATTCCTGAAATAAAACCTCTTCAGAGCCAAACTGCTTTCAGAAAGAGAAAATAATAAATTTCACATTGGAGCTTATATTTTTTCCAGTAGATAGTACTGCTTTATATACGGGCCATGCATTACAGTTGCATCCCCCACACGGCAATACAAGTCCGATCTACCTACGGGCCTGTCAAGCTAAATGTTGCTTCAACAGGTGCGGTGTACTCGCAAAGACACAATGTAATCTAATCACTTCTGCTATAAGGTGCTTTTGTACTTGATCGACTTTACAAGGTTATGACTAGATGATTTCACGCCGCTCTCAAATTTTATCAGACGCTGCAACATTCATTTTTATTAAATTATTCTGATATATTTGTGTGCAGTTGGTTGATACCATCGAGGCATCAAACTGGCGAGATACAAAGCAAATAATGCCACTGATTAAGGCAACGAGGAAGCCCAAATTCTTCAGACGATCTTCATGTGTTTGCACGTGGGTCTAAACTTGAAGGCAAAAATTGCATAAAACTCTTCAAACCCACAGGTAGCACCATTTAAACATGGCTGGAAGGCTGTATTAGCAAGCTTCCCTTTTGACAGGGCTGTACTTTTTTCCACTCTCTGGTTTACGGCTCTCCACAGGGATGTCGGCAGCTTACATCCCGGTTCTCAATCAGGTATATCATAACAATATTCTTTTTCGCTTTGACAAATTCATCTGTCGGTACATTTTTGTTTTATCAATCAATCATCTTCCCTCGTTTTGTATTGCTATATCAGAGAAATAGTCACTCGGTGGCTGTTTTGCTCACAAGACTACCTTATCTCAGCAAAACAACGATACCTCAGTATGGTCGTCTTAGAAGTGTTGCGAGGTTTTCATCAGAGGCGTGTAGCAGGAAACAGTGACCTACGTCAACTAATACATTTTATGTTTAGCATGGATGAGCTTATATGATGGTTTGTCGTCCGTCGTCTATCCATCAATAATTTGCTTTTTTGTTCTCCAACACCGTCAGTTGAACTAAATTCAAACCTGGAGACGTTGTTTTGGTAGATCTCTACCTGATTTGCTCATAAGCTTACGTTCCATTTTCTATATTTTTCTTCAAAAAGTTTCTGATATAGTTCAACCAACTGCTTCGAATTCGCACGAGCCCACTTCTGGGGCCCCTAAACCATAGCTTGTTCAACATCTGGCACTGTGATTTTTTAAGACGACTCTTTATATTTGTTCGCTATTTCTTACTTCTTCAAAACTGGGAGTTGGATTCACTTCAAACTGGGTGGGACTGTACCTGGAGTCGAACTGTAGTGTGCTGACTGCATAATGCAGCTGGCATTTCATGGATTTTAAGGAATTGTCGGAATTATGTATTAGTGGTAAGGGTACATGTAAATGTTGGTGTTGTTACGATAGATATAAGGACAATCCGGTGGCTAATATTTTAGTCATCATGGATCCTACGTCGATGGGTACCAATAAACAATAAAAAAAGGACGCGTGGGATCTCTTTTTTTTGGGGGGGGGGGTAGTTTTTGGCTTGAGTAATGTTGAAAGGTCAACCCGATATATTTGCTTAGGTGTAAGTGATTGTAAGTCCTAACCCATGGGCACTAATACATGCAAGTAAAAGGTCATTGTTGGGGTTTTCTTGGCGTTGTTAATGCTGACCTGCAGCTGCCTTGAAAGGTCAAACTGACGTATGGGCTTATATATTAAATTTGATATTATTCATAAGGTCACAGGACCACTATAATCTTTGCATGGGACGTTAGTTGAGCTCAAGACTGTCAGAGACATCTTTTGTCCTAAACTTTGAGATTCTGGCAGGGCACCACGTGAAAACCAATCTACTGTAAACGCTCTGTAAAAACTAACAAAAATTCAAATAAAAAAAAAAGAAAAAGAAAAAGAAAACGCTTCCTCCTTAAATCTACATGAAGATCGGCACTGCCTTGGTTTGATATTTTGATCAAAGTAGTTTGAGTAGAAATAAGAACATTATTACATCAGGTCATTGCACTTTTCATCGACCGAAGTTTGTACCGCGGCGGAGTTTAATTAACCAGGCCTATCAAAACTGTCTTAGCATGCTAATCCACCATGGCTCACTAACCGTTCCATAAAACCTAATGACGTTTTCCCGTCTTAACGAGTAGGTTTGCTCGAAGGATTTAGTTCAAAATTCTTGTGATAAGATTGAGGTCCAGGCACAAAGATGTAACAGACAACATTCATATCATCCAGTAGGTATTGATAGCTATGCCCGCAAAGGAAATGAGAATACCTCAAGAGCGCAGCCGGGTCTTGTGTTCGTCTACTGAGGCGGGTATCGGCAGCGCGATGGTGTAATTCTGTAAAGACGCGTTATCTGATTTTGTTGAGAGGAAACAGAGACTAACGAGTCACTTCTAAACAATCGACTATAAATATTTTGCTGATACATGTGGTAGAAAAAAGCTCACGTGGTAATAGACAAGGTGCGGGAACACGGGAGAATCAATCGTCAGTCCTTAGCAAAAAACGGAGACACTTTGTCAGGATATACAAGAAGCAGCCTCTTAATCTGCCCTTTGCCCCCTTAAATCATCCTGCTGCCTCATTTTCATACATGTGATCTGGAGAATTATGCATGCGAGATATCATTCAGGCAATTTCCGATAAATACGGTTGCCGGATGATCATTTTATGATACATTTTTTTTCTTTTGAGAATGAAGCCATATTTCTTTAACCTACCAGCCATTTTGCTTCATTTTGTATGAAAGAGACACTTCATTCAGACTTTCTCTTATTCTGTCCTATCAAATTCGTCAATTTGGCGCGCTAACCTTGCAGTCGTCTGCGGGCGAACTAAGCCTAACACATATCCTTTTCAACTGTGGCATTTTAAATGGCATACCACATTCCCTTTTGCACCCTAATAAACCCAGAAAGCACAAACGGCGCCACAAAAGGAGTCTATACCCAGTGTTGCGAAGCATTGTTAACAACAGTCTCGCAAAGATCAAGAAAGGAAATGTAAGTGCACATACACGGGTGTTTACGGTAAAGTATGGAAAAAAACATGTTGGATTTCAGTCAAGTTTTTTCATTAACGCATGGTGACCACTGTACCTGCCCAATCTTTCTCGGGCATGAAAGGAAAAGACCTTCACTGTAACGCAATGTAGTGACAACATTTGAAAACGTCAAATCACTGATCCCTGTAATGCGCGGGTTTAACCGCAGTGAGCTGATTTAATCGTCGCAATTTAAATTAACTGGCAATTTTCTTCTAAAAGAAGATGCCCGTTGCATTTTATGCTGCACAGCTAACAAAGCACACAAAACAGAGTCGTTCAAGACACAACGTCTGTCTGTTGTGACACGTCTGATCTGCTGCTAACAAATTGGTAACGGGTCCTTAAATTTCCTTTGATGATGAATGAAATCACTTTTGAGTGACTGTTTTTTTTTTTTTTTTTGGTAGCACGAGGATTCAGGTGGATATGTTTAAGAAACTAGTCATGTATCTCCTTGACACAATGTAAGTGTGTGTGTTATTGACTTTCAATTTCGTATCACTACGGAATTCGTACTGTCTGGCCAAAACACACTCAGCCCTTCGTCATTCAAATCGCACCGATGCCTTATTTTTCGGCTTTTTTTACTCACATATGTATCAAACGAATAAATTAACCTTGAATTAATAGCTTTCTCTAAAATGCACGGGGGGGGGGGGCGGGGGGAGCCCTTATACGAAGTTTTCTTGGGTTGGGAAATAAACTATCATTATCTGTCACAACTAATCATTTTGTAAAACGATCGAATCAGAGTATGATGATGATGATGATGATGATGATGATGATGATGATGATAAATAAGAAGAAATGAAGAATTACACAAACAGCTTAGACAACAAAGACCTAGCTGTGCCTGTAATTTAGTCCTCTAGGTTTGGAACAAGTACACATAATTCTTGCACCAATTGCTCATCCATCTATTTATGAGAGGAATATCAGATACAGCACATACGAAATATTTTCAAACTGACGTGATTTGCCCGAAAACAAAATTCCCCTAGAAAAGAAGAAAAAGCGCCAGTCCCTTAGGTGTATTTGCTGTATGACTTTGCTGAGAGCTCGGCAAATAATAGTCTACATTTTTCCCAAGAGGCCCACATCAATTGAAATATGCTTTCAGTATGTGCTCTGCAGATGTGCCTATGTCATGCTATTATATTTTTCTTTACACAAAAAAACTTCACAAGAAAACATCAATACCCGAAAGCTGGTCACTGTGAAAAGGGTAGTATTTGACATAACTTTATATTGTACCTGTGCCTTTTAGCACCAAAGATCAATCACAACTGGGAAAGAAGATTTTCTTCACAGCAAATCTGGGTGCCTTCAAAATGTGAACAGTTTGACATGTTACACAGTGCCATTGTTAAACATAATCTAAATTTTGTGTATAACCCTTTATTTGTATAAATTTAAATACTACAAATTTGGTTTTTGGTTCATTGGATGTGGCCATGTCACAAACGTATGAATGAAGTGAGAATGACACCACTATCTACAGTAAGTTTGAAGGCATTCAACATTTTAATTTGGTGTACTTGGCTAATTTGCATAAATAAAAACTTACAACTTTTCTTTATAATTCTTTGGATGCTTTTGTGTCACAAATCTACAAATTGAGGTTGCAATGCTACCTCTGTGTATAATAGTTTGAAGTTGTTGAACACTTAGATCATTTGCATAAATTAAAATCCCACAACTTTGGTTCGTGATTCATTGGATGCACCTTGGTCACAAACATATAGTGATGTTGAAATAGTACTTCTATAATAGTTTTGACGCTATTCAGAATTTAAATTTTGTATATTCACTTAACTTGCATAAGTAATAATTCTACAACTTAGGTTCATGGTACACTGGATGCAGCTTTGTCACAAACCTACACCTTGAAGTTGGAATGGCACTTCCATATATAGAACTTTTGAACTTATTCAACAAGATTTATATTTTTGTGTGTTCACCTCATTTGCAAAAAAATACAGTTGTACAGCTTCGGTTTATGTTAATTGGATGCAACTATGCCACAAATCCATCAATTAAAGTTGGAATGCCAACTTTATCTGTAAATGTTTTGAGGTAATTCAAGATTTCAATTACGCATGCTCACCTAAATTGTATAAATTTAACTCTTACAACTTTGATTCATGGTTCATTGGATGCAGCTTTGCCAAAAAATTATAAATAGTATTGGGATCGCAGCTCTATCTTTAATTTTTGGAGATATTCAACAAAATTTTCAATGTCCCTAAGGAACATACTTTGTACTAACTCATGTGCGAGCATACAAAAACAATGGTTTAACTGGCCTGTTAATAACTGAATACCCAAGTCACGCCCCAGTAGTCTTGCCTGATGTCCTGCAAGGGCGTGGGTATTTTTCAAAGAAATACACTAGGAAGATGTACATTTTTCCTAAAAGCTGCCTACAGATACCAGAAATACCTTTTGTATGAATAATGTTGTAAAGAAAGTTTTTCACTCACACTTATTGCTTTACATACTTTAATTCTGAAATGATCATTCAATGGTGGAATATAAATTTCATTCAAAGTTATCAAAGTTTGCCAGACTTTCTATTGTTCTACGTATTTACTCATGCATTTCACGCACATACACTATTCTACAACTTCCATTTACTGTCCATTATATCAGTAAGTGTCACAAACATGTGTATGAACGTTGAACATTTTTGGGAAAATAGTGTCTGAGAAAACCTCCGGACAAATTGATTCTTAAAGAAAGAAAGAAAGAAAGAAAGAAAGAAAGAAAGACAGCAAAAAGAAAGACAGACAGACAGACAGACAGACAGAGAGACTGACTGACAGACAGACAGACAGGCAGAAAGAAAGAAAAAAGGAAGGCATAAGAAAGAAAGAAAGAAAGAAAGAAAGAAAGAAAGAAAGAAAGAAAGAAGGAAGGAAGGAAGGAAGGAGTTTTTGGAAAAGAACAAAAAATCTGGGTTGGCACCCAATCATAACATGGCTTCCATATTAAGTTAATAGTTTCCTCATTAAACAGCATACATTAAGGAAATAATTCACAGATTTTAGGCAACTGATGTAGATTTTTACAGACCAATTTTAATCGACAGATCGTGGAAAGAGAGAAGTAAAATGCAGTAAAATTGTCTTGAAACAAAGCACGTCAAGTCGTTTGCGATTTTCGATTGTTCATTGGTCTTTTTCATCTGAAATATCACGTGACATGCCCATTTTTTATCAACCAATAAACTTGTCACATTCAATGCATCAGACCAATCAGTGCGATAAGCCCTCGAACCCTAGTCTCATCTTACGTTTCCCCTCCTGACCGAGGTTATTTAATTTGCGTAATCATCCAAGCCAACACATCGATCCCTTCAACATACTTTTTTTTTCGGTAACGAAACTGCCCGTGAAACTGAAGACCAGCAGACCGCTGGTGACAAAAATGAGCTTTAATAGAGATGGAAAATGATATCGTGGGGGCATCAAATGAGCCGCAGGCATGGCAAGACTCTGCGCTGTCAATCGTCGTAGCTTATAATGCGTGTCTTATGGACCTCAGGGTATCAATTGTGCCGCGGTAGCAACCTGTGCCGGCATTACAGAGTCACCAAACGGGTTATGTTTTACCCGATGACAATTGTTCTCTCGTGTTACAAATGAGCAAGCATCTCTTCCCTCCGACCATAGAATCCAGGTGTGTTCAGTAGATCTCAGTGCAGGGTTCATAAAATACGCTTTACAGGAAGACATTTTGACGTCTCGTATTTTCCTCCATTCTGCCAAGACTTTGCACGATACGGAGGTGTAATATCCTTAATACGACATTTATATGGTACATACGAAAGTGTTTGCCGACATCTTGTCAGCTGCACTCGCGAAACATCATAAAGAAAAATGACGCCAAATGTTTTTGTGGAAATCATCAAGTAAAGACCATGTTTAACTTGATATTCTATGAATGTTGGACTCGACGAGTAAACAATATCCATTCACACAAATGTACACTGTATGGATGTGTAGTATTAGTCTTCGCACCGTATACCTGAATTATTGGCTAAGAATTTTAAAGCGGCAGGAATCGTGTGGCACTTCATATATTGAGTTTTTCTTGCTATTTCAGCGCCATTTTACATTTGTATCATTCATAGAATATTTGTGGTTTATCTCGGCTAAATTAAATCAAAGAGAGCCACTATAAGACAAACGCAACCGGGAATTCCAGTTTCAGAAACGTGTTTCGATTTAGATTCTTCAATGTTTTCTATATTAATATTTTCGAAGTAGGCAGTGTCCGAAACGAGCATAGTCATTAGTGCTTTTCTGGGAGATTTGTGGGCTTCTCCTGTAAAAACCTATCACCCATTTCTTTTAAAGAATATTTCAAAGCACCCCTGCACTTTTATTTTTGTTGAGCCAATGGGTATAAAGTCATGTCTGAATTAAACCCTATAAACTCGAGTTGATATATATATATATATATATATATATATATATATATATATATATATATATATATATATATATATATATATATATATATATATATATATATATATTGTATAAATTATTCATGTGCGTGTGTCTTTCTGTTGTCAGTATCGCAAATATGTTATGTTTGCACCTTTGGTACCCATCGAACATATTTGCAAAGGAATACTTAATAGCGATAGTATGTAGCTTTGCTATTTCAGGCGCTTCCGGTGTTATTTATTTATTTTTTATTTTTTATTATTTTTTTTTTTTGGGGGGGGTGATGGAATATAGCTTCAAGCCTATCTGCCCGAATAAAAGCTGATCGATTGGCTGAAATGTTTTATCGAGAATGTTGTAGTTGGAAGCCGTTATTTTACAGTAAAGTCAACTCAAACACAACATTTTATTTCATCTTGTCTGGAGGGCTTACTTGGGCCTGGGAAACAGCATAGCCGCATAGCCCCAGTTGTTCGGTCATCTTAATTGTAATATTCCACTAGGTTCCATATGTCCGTTATCCGAGTTACCAAGGCAAACGGCCGTTAAGGTACTTTTAAATCATGACTTACTATCTTAACTTTTATCTGCTTGCTGGGTTGTGTCTAAAGTAGTTATCCTTAGTTACAAGACCAAAATGCAACACGATACCTTAAGTCGGCATATCATGAGCGCCATTTTGAACATGGGGCAATGCATTTTGGGACAGTTACACAAAAATACATTTGACTTGGATGTGAAAGAAAATCGCACCCACAGCATTATCCATGTTTTGATATGTATGCAAAATATTTACTTTTGGTTATATATATTATTAACCCCCACATTGTCCCAATACTATCTTCATTTACAAACCATCGGGTGCGGAATCCACAATTTTCAAAATGGCAGCCAAGACCGTGGGTAAGTCCTAATTGATAGGTAGTATCCCAGATATATGTGTTAAAAGTGTTAATAAAGGGTTCATTTGTCGAATGGATGTAATGTACGAGGGCTGGCTGAAACGTTCTAAGCCAAAGTAGATATCTCAATCAGATTGAAACAATTTTTTGCCACTAACGTGTACAATTTTTAATGAATAATGGACATAAGAACTGCAACTGTAGTGTGAATAGTGTTTTTGTGTTCCGGGCTTTTTTTGTGAACCTAACCATTGAAATCACCAGAAGGACGAAACTGGCTATAGGGCAGTCATCAAGTATCTGCAACTGAAAATTCTAAATCCAACACAAATACATGCCGACATGGTCTCCACTTTAAGGGATGATGCCCCTTCCTTTTCTACTGTTAAGAGGTGGGCTGCGGAATACAAGCCTGGCAGAGAGAGCCTTAATTGACAATGAGGCGCGTCCAGGAAGGCCTTCAACGGCAACCATTCACGAAAACTTCACCCGGGAGCATGACATGGTGATGGCTGATCGACGATTGATCACTTCACATATTGCCAGTGTTGCGGGCATCTCTCATGAGAGGGTTGATCACATCATCACCAAGGAGTTGGGAATGGCTAGCGTTTCTGCAAAATGGGTGCCAAAGCTCTTGACAGCGGATCAGAAACGTATCACATTCCTGGCATCCCGTGACAATGTATGCCGTTTTGAAGCAGATTGAAATGATTTTGTTGCCCCAATTTGTAACAGTGGATAAGACCTGGATTCGCCTCTTTGAACCATAAACCAACATTCTTTCTAAATAATGGAAGCATCCGGGATCAGCCCCGTCCCCCTCCCACCCCTACCCCCCCCCCCCCAAATAAAAAATGTCAAGCCGGGTTTTTCTGCTGGAAAGGTGATGGTTTCAGTCTTTTGGGATTCCAAGGGTATGGTGCTATCTTGACTAGCTTGAAAAAGGCCAGACAATCAATGGAAGATATGCTGGCTTAGTGAGACAATTGCGTGAAGCTATGAAAGCTAAACGACGGAAATGCTCACTAAAGGAGTCTCCTTCCACCATGACAATGCTCCTGTTCACAAATCGGTAGTTTCGATGTCAGGGATCAATGAGTGTGGCATCCAACTCACTGAATATCCCCTTAATCACCCGATTTAACCCCGTTAGACTTCCACCTGTTTCCCAAAATGAAATAGGAACTAGCCGAGAAACACCTTGTATACTGTCCATAGCTTCATATTATAAAATAGTTGACGGTGTGAAAACAAGGTTAATGTGATTAAACGCTTTGTTTGCCGTGATACAACATTTGACATATCAAGATGCCCCTTCTGTTCGCTGTACTTACCCAGATTGAATTACCACCCCATATCACCCGTGGATTTTTTTTACACCATGCGTACAAACGTATGATCGTTAAGTTTAATTAATAAAGCAATTACAGCAAAAGTTCACAAAATGTTTTTCATGAAATTGCAATGTTTACTTTTGGTTCCCCATTCCTATGGTTGTTATCATGGTCGGTAATAGATGGCTCGGTAAACCAAGTACATGCGTATTCAATATCCGCACATGCCGCTAATGCCGCGACAACCAAATGTAGCAAAGTTACAAACTTTATCATTCCATTACTCCTCAATTATTATGCCAATGATCCTGAGACAGAAATGTAATTACATGTCGATGCAAGTGCATTCATAGACACACTTGGTAAATAATCCTCCAGATGACCACAACCACTGAACCAGTGTCAAAACACTTCGTCAGTGAGTAATGCTAGACCTAGAACTTAAAGTAAGCCTACCCATGCCATGACATTCATTTTTTCCGGTTCCACACCCAAAATGAACTCTGCTAAGTACATTCATAATTGTTGTATGGACCTTGCACTCAAAGAGATTCTGTCCCGTAAAATAATCCAAACAGAACACGAACTATTTCGCAAATCGCCTGGCAGAGACCGAATTCGCCTGCTTGGCGTCTACGTTCACATTCAACCGTAATATATTAATATCTCACATGACCTCATTCAGTCAATCACATTTGTTGGACATTATTCGTTTGGGGGTGCCCCATGAGGTTTTACACGTTCCAAAAAGCTTTCAAAAACTTCATCTGCAGGATAGCCAAATGTAGGCCTGAGTCACAATTATGATTTACTTTGGTCTGTGGTTTTTATGAACAATATTTTGACCCGAGGTCTATTTGGAACGTTGTAACTTTAAGCGGTACAATTTTCACACCTACGCCCACCCACCCACCAAATAGCGCACCGTTCACCTCCAAAACGGCAAATTCTGCAGTGGAGGGAGCACACCAGCAATCGGGAACAGCGTAAACAAAAGCGATGATGACGGGTAAAAATAGACCAAGTTAGACCCTCTTGGGCGTCAAATTTGTGGCATTCTCAAATTGAAACCATATTATAATAGGAATTAAGTATGGCGTGGCATTGATTGTTGCCAATGTATTACTCAGGAGGCAGTGAGACACTGTCAGATCGCGAGCCGATAGGCTAGCGATCTCACTTTGATGTCACCGCTTCCTACCTGATAAATTGTCAACAATTACACTACAAAAATGTGTACCGGAATCACAGGCTTGTGAACGACTGTCTTGTAAAGCCAGTTTGCTACATATATGTATGCATTCATTTGAGCTGATAATACAATAGCGGAAGAATTTCAGAAATCTCAAATAAACTTGAGATTCAGCCGGTAAATCTTCACATAATAAGCTTACAACCTACAATGTGTATCACTGGGGGAGTTAAACAAATACCGGATCCATTTCGTCCATGTTGTATAAAACTGTGACATTATGTAAGGAAAGTCCCACAATATACAACCGGACAGTGACATGCAGTAAGCTTTGAAAAGGTTTATATTTGGTGTTTGAAAAGGCATTACCAAAATAAGCAGTATGAATTACACCTACTATATGAGTCAGACGCTGCATTGTCAGTTGGGATTTTTGCATGTCATTTCCAAACACTGTACCCAGAAGCATATCGCCTTTTACATATTCGATCACTTTACTCATACAATAAAAGCTCCGAGAAAAAGCTTTTGTCACCAAATGCCAATACAATGCCTTTAGCTGGGTTATATTAACACCTGATATGCCTTACTGAATACCATGCATATGGTCATCATTTTCCACAAGGCAACTTTGGATGGAGCACAAAGCCGTCATGACATCTGCGTAGCTTAGAGCACCCATACCTATATTCTCTATACGACATCCAAAACCACAATACTTCAGCTGGATGAGCAATTCATCATAATGTGATACAAATTAAATGGGTGCCAGGACTCCACCTTTTTTTGTTCCAGCACTAATAGAAAATGAGTTACAAAATCTGACCAACATACTCTTACTTTCTGAGAGCAGTAGAACAATGCTAGGAAATTCAGTTTCAATGGGCACAGTCCGTTTTTAATCAATAACTTAAATAGTTTGACATACTCTTCACGGTCATCCAACATAAGAGCATACGCATCACTTTCTACGTCACAAAAGTACTGCATAACTTAATTGGTGACAAGAACCCATGGGGTGGTTGCATGATGTTGTTTGTATGCAAACTGCTCGGTACTGTACAATACATCACTGTTGTGACTAACAAGAATGGCCCAGTCAAGTACCTTACCAATTACACTGCTGATCGTTATACCTCTGTAGTTATCTGGAAGCGTCAACGGTTAACGGGAATACTTTGGGGTTGGAATAAAGATAGATATACAGAGGCCTTCTGGAGAAAATCCATAATGAATGGGGATGCTGTAGAAAAAAAAGTAGCAAATAGATACAAAAACAACTTCTCGTACCATTCTTTATGTCATCTGTGCACTGACCAATGTCTCGTCAAACTTACCAGATTTGAGCGTGTCGATGGCAGGCTAAACATCATACAAAGATACCCTATGTTTATTGTAACAGTTTGAGGCGACGCTGCCCCTAGTGCATATATTATTATCATTTTCCCATAATGAATCATCCATTTCCTTTTTATTGCAGGGTACACTATAAAATTATGTCATACTATTTAGCAAATAAGTCACTTATTTTATCTTTAGAAACAACGCTGTCAACATCTTGGTAACACACACTTTGAGCCAGGGACCTCATTTACTTCCGTGCAGATATCTATATTTTGTTTTGAAAAGAATGGCGTCAGCCGTCTTATTCGCCTGCAACATGTCTTTGATATTCTTTACATAACAAATTGGGAAATGATAATGAGCCCATGTCCGTCGGTGAATTTCAGCTATTGTGTCCTACCAGCTCGAGCTTTTCCAAATATTGTGTCAAAAGATGGAGCTTTGATGGAATTCCTTAACATGCTTACCACACCCAGGTATAACTTTATAACTCAAAACATCAGTATGAGTTACAATCATATCCCTAGCTCTGGTAGTTTAAACACATTCAATTTAACTGAATAACCCTATAGTACATCGACATGAACCCAAGCATCAATTAGCGGGATTGCAATGTTTAAACTGTTTTTCTGAAGGTGTTATACTTTGGACAGTAAAAAAAGAAATGATTGAAGTCTTCTTTAGGTTAGGAGCAAGCGCAGGTAGGTTGAGGAATAATATTGACTTTCTTTAGTTTAAACACATTTACTTTTATTGCATCACCTAAAAGTACATGATGCATGACTTATCGAGGTGTTCTCCAAACACGGAGGCTTACAATGTATATAAAAGACGCACAGGACAGAACAAAGTACATTAAATGACTATGTACTGAAATATTTCTATAAATTCAGTTACAACGTAGCTTTTGTACCTGAATGTCCCCCGTAAAGCACACCAACAACGTGTAGGTAGGGACTAAATGGGAAGTAATCCACCCAGAGAAGCACAAAATGGCTTGAAGTATTAATGCATACTGCTGGGCCTGGCCTAAGCACCATGGCGGCAACACGTACTGCCACAGCGGAGACACCATTGCACCCAGCAGCTATGGTGTTTCTTACCTGCCGCCCCCCCCCCCCCCCCACCTTGCCATTGTCGACCAACTTACAAGTTACAGCATGCAAACCCACAGGAACATTAACTGACAGTTTCGTTGAGTTGTCGGGTGAGCTGAAACGATAAATTCCTTCGATTAAACCACGCAATGGCGTGGAACATGAGAAACACAGTTAAGTGGTGTTGCTAGTTTTTGGAAATGGATTATGACTCAGCTCAGAGCGTACCCATGTAAACGAAATACAATATATTAAGTAATACTGACAAGAAAGCTCTTGCAAGGCTGGGTTTTTCTCCAATTGTTAAACTTAAAAGTACCAAAAAACAGCGATGCAACTTTCTCAACATTTTCGCATTTAGCACTGAAGAGATGAGGAGTGTGCCCTGTGATCGCATGGTGTCTCTTTTTGTCGTCAGTCACGGGCAAAGCTGTAAATGGCGGCGATTGCAGAATGGGCTATGAACTGGGACAGGTTCCCCTTGGTTTGACTTGATTGTCCGCTCCTTTGCCCCAGTTGCCCATTCTATCAAATCCTGTACATCTTAGTCTGAAAAAGTGCAGGATAAATTCAGAACGCCATAACCATCACGCTCAATATCACTGCTGGACTCTTACTATGTCTAGTGCTTGCACTTATGCAGTTCCGCACGCTATCGCACGCTAGTTCGTAGAAGAGTTGCGTTTGTGACTCCAACAACAGTCTCGCGCCAGTGACCAGGATCTCACAGAACGCCTGCTATAATGGCTTGCTACAGAGGCTGGTAGCTAAATGCAAGATTTGACGGAATGCCTGCGATAATGGCTTGCTACAGAGGCTCATATTTAAATGCATCAAAATGATATCCACTGAATATTATTTCTAAGACGTCTGAGCCCAAACTTTATGAATGGTTAGACCACATAAAGCTATTAGACCTTTAAATTGCCAGGTAAACAGAATCAAACTTTTTTTTTCTTGTCACCTTCAATGTCTTTGGGGGGGGGGGTTAAAAAAAGGATAGCCTAATTATAGTTAAAAAACACACAGAAGCCCTTGAACAAGCCAAGCGTCCATCCATAACCGTTCATTTCCTTATTTCAAGCTTAACCTCTGTACATTTCTGTGCTCATTGATAGTAAGTTATCCATTACGTGGCCCACACAGAGGCTTGGCTTCATTAGGCATGCTGAGCAGAGATGTCTACTTGGCATGTTGTGCAGCATATTTGAAGACAACTTTTTGTCTTTCAAACTGCCATGTTGTATTGACCACTTTCTGAAGGAATTTGGTGTATCATTGCGTATGGTATTTGGCTGCAATAATATGTTATTTCCATGCATAAAGATGTACACACCACCCTTCAAGTATAAATGCTAATATGCATGGGATGTGCCATGAAATATATTCGATTTGAACAAATTGACAAGGCCATGTATCAAGTGAAACTTCACGTGAGCAGTACTGCTACGTGGGCCAGTTCCTGTAACAACGGTGTGGATTTCTGTTCACAGTGCATAATTAAAAACACCATCTAAGTGCGAGACCCATTTTAATAAAACAAAATGCACCGAACAAAGTAAGGCAAGGGTTTCCAGCAGTCTGGCACCATACTTGGCATGTTGCCGACAGATATCACAGTATCCAAATAAACATCTGTCGGCTTTTGGCGTAACATTTCTGTTCATCGGCGATGGCAAACATCCAATCGCTATCGAGTCTTTGTGCTCGCAATGTGCGAAATACTCCAGACGCGTTTTAGCGATCTTACATTACACACTTTAGGTTAAATCTGCGAGTTCTAGCATCAGATGCTATCAGAATGCCAGGTTATTTGATCATTAAAGGATTGTATCAAAATTGCACTAATTGTTACGTTTGCTTTACCTATTTGAACTGAGAAGACCATAATCGCCTGGCCAAACGAACGCATGTGTTCAATCTAAAGCATCCTTTGGAAAACTACAACAATGAAAATGTACCTATCTCTAAACTAGCATCACGTATATAAATATATATATATATATATATATATATATATATATATATATATATATATATATATATATATATATATATATATATATATATCCCAGGAAATAGACATTCAAATTTTCATTTTCCTTAATCCTTTCTTTATTGATCATAGCCCAATTTGAAGTGCATTGTTTCCTGATATCAACACAAAGCCACGTCGGAGACCGTATACCTTCCTAGACCGCTCTTTGATGACATTGTGACAATTCATTGCACCTTTTAGTTATACTTACCTGCATTTGAAGATTACTCGCGCCTTGTAGCACAGATAGTGGCGCTTGTTTTTTTTTTTTTTGGAAATAGCAGGTGCATCCGTATCTGCAGCAGACTTTTCGACACGTGCTAGATGACTCCAGCCATCTCTCTTGCAATGTCAAATTTCTTATGTTTTGTCTCCATTATGTTTAACAAAACACACTGTAACAAGAACCTGCTCCAAAAATGCTCACAAATCACGTGATTGGTCAGGGAGGACCATGACCAGGATGCCATATATCAAGAAGCGCTCATAATGTACCAAAGAGTTCACCTCGGTTCAGGAACATAAGGGAAGAGGGGGGGACAAGGTGGGATCTTGATCACAGTTCACAGGAGAAAAAAAAATGTTTTCACAGTTCACAGGAAAAATTATTCAGCTTATATGCATATTCACGATTCACGAGCAATGGCTTAATCACGAATCCCGAAAATTAATTTTATTGTTCACAGATCACAGAAAATAAAAAGATAGGATCACGAGTCACGAAAATACCCTTGCCCCCCCCCCCCCCTCAAGGGAAGTATGTGCTGCTTTTGCTATGGCCGTTTCTGGCTGAAAGCCTATATGCCATTATGATCATTATGATGTCACAGTTATTATGGGCACTTCCTAGCACTGCAAGGTAGCGCAACTAAGACAGAATGTAATCACTGGACACTGAAATGTACAGCTATTCGTGCAACTCTTACTACAGCAATTGTAAATATAAATATTTTGCCTCAGCAAGTGTCAAATTTTCGCGCAGTGTGGAATAGAACCCGGTGCTTACCGGCCTACCTAGTGAGCAATTATGTTGTGTGAAATCTTGGTTTATCTTATAATAAACAAATAATTTCTGGGGTGAGGACAGCGCATCGACAGGTAAAATACAAATGTAAACAATTGTGACAGTGTAACTGTAATAATCAGCTGTTAAAACAAAGTGACTCACAACTGCGATAACACTAGTATGTAAACAGCAAACATTTTATTCCATCTGAAAAATTAGAAATCAACTCAGATGTAATGCAATCTCATATTCTGCTATTTCCTTTGCATCGTTGTCTTTTTACTGGGTTCATATTTCACCATTATTTAACTGAAATGGATAACAGCGAGCCCAGTTCTTCAAAACAAAATAAGAGCATTTCATTGTCGCACCATTGGCATCGAAAGGTATTATCTAAATATTGTTACTGCAAATATCTGTATACTCATCAGCGTAATTTGCTAAATTAAACATCAAATATACGACCATTCACATATGCATATTCATACCTTCTTTAACCCCCCCCCTTGAATTAAGACTGAGTCAACAGCTCTCCTCGGCATGGGTTTGGTAAGTGCCAGGCCAATGCCGAGGAATGCTGTTGACCTGGATCATGTTGTTTGAACAGGTCTAATCTTCAATTCTCAGTCAAATTGTGTTTCATTTCTGTTGAAACCCATTGGAAACGCTGACACAGACGACATTTGATCACCAGCCGGTTTTGGCCGGATAAGGGGGAAAGGGTTAACAGTGCCTCTGCTGACTAATGAGGTGTATTACACTTTGTCCACCTATTTCTTATTCTATTTGTGCCAGATATACTACTATGACTCCTTCCAGCCCTAATTGAGCAGATTGTTTGGCCCGTTAGAGAGCTGGATGTTAACTTTTCTCAAAATAATATGTTCTTCTTCGAAAGCGACTCATTCCAATATGATAGAGTAAACGTACCAGACGGGAAGTCTTGTGGTATAGTTCAGCTCTAATTACAAACCATCTTTTCTGTGGAAGCGGCCAAGGCTGTCAGTTGGCATCATATTTGTGTTATTCTCGGAAATAGCATTTGAATTGGCAATGCTGATGTTTACAAATCAACACAATATCAATCGCGCAGAGATACGCAAATATAATATATTGTTGTTGTGTTGTAAAACGCTAACTGTCCTATATTGCAACCTCACATATCTGCTCTATTTGCATATATTTTGTCTTGTTCTGTAGTTCCACCCAGTTTTTGGATAGGTGTCACTGTTCCTGCTCTTAAATAGCCCAAATATATATGAGACAAATCATTACAGACCAATAACACTTATTAGTACTTCTGCCAAACTGGTGGAAAGTTTCTTGGTACCTTGCGTTAATGCAGGTGGCATACAGTTTGGCTTTCGTGAGCATAAAGACCGTGATTTCAGATGTGCTCTGATTGATAATATACAATGCAGTATTTTCACAAAAATAAGTACCCTTCGCTTATTACTTCCCTGAATACAACAAAATTTGACATGGCGGTTTAGTTTATAAGCTTTGGGGACTTATTGTACAACCTAACTGGATAATTTTTTCTAGGTGGTACTCAAAGCTGTATGCTGTATTCATATGGAAACATCCCCATAGGAGTAGATTTCATATTACCCGCGTCACCTTCCAGGACAGTATTATTTTGCCACTGTTGTTTAACATTTCTATAAATAGTCTTTTGATTGAGCTTAATTATGTTGATGGAAGCATTCGTATCTATCAAGAAAAGTTCAACAGTTTTGCGTAAGCTGACGACATTGCTTTAAATTCTGGTAGCTCGACGGGACTGCATGGGGCAATTAATACTTGTTACAAATATCCTACTCGATGGCGATTTAACTTTGTTCAGGGTAATTCCAAGTGTTTGATCCTTTTTAAAAACAGTATGATCTTGAATGGCAATGTGCCTCCATGGTGCCTAAGAAAACACGAACTGGAGATGTTGATAGCCTTCAGGTACCCATTGTCACGTATTCTAATGATTTTACTTCCGACATGCATGTTAGTAACAGAATAGCTGCTCAAGAAGGGCTATACACAGGTATTCTGGATCTGATGTTGCACATCCTGATCCTTGTACCAGGGTTAAAACCTTTCTTTGGAATCGGATTAGGGTTTCTAGCCTAAAGTGTGGCACAGGATATATCAGAATCTCTTACTTTAATCTCTCAAACTTAGCATCAGACCAATGAGCTATTATTCAGGGTTTACCTAGGATCAACAAGAGAGCAAGCCACACGACTAGAAGAATAAAACAGCACGGTACGTGTTCACAGATAGAAAAAGGGTGGCTGGAGCCGTCCCTCCAGTTATGTGTTTGCACACAACATTTAATCTCAGATATAATCAGGTGTCAAATCTAGCTGTTTCAATAATATATCAGCTTTAAAATGTCACTATAGGTAGGCTGCTCCAAAGTTTGACCGTGGACGGGAAGAGGGGTACAACAAAGAAATTGGTTGCAGTGCGTACTGACGAAAGGTTTCAATATGACCGTATTTCAAAACATTTTCTATCATAAACATTGTTCGGGTGTATATTGTGTAAACAGAAGGGAACCAATCCATGCATACTTTTGTGAAATAAAGCAAATTTACTTTTGGCTCGATATTCCCATAATTTTTTCTAACCTGCCTCTTCATTAGTAAGTTGGTGCCTGGTACCTTCAGGTGCTGCTGCTAGCAGCACATTTTCTAAGCGTTCAGCTTCCGATGATGTGCATCCATCCCAGACAGCAGATCCATATTCAAAAGAAGGACGAACGAAAGAGAGATACAAGATTTCTACGGATTCTCTATTGAGACGCAGTTGTAAATGTTTCAAAATATTAACAATTGCCTTGCCTTTTTTAATGATAACGTGTATATGACTGGCCCATGTCAAATCTGATCGCAGTATCAGTCCATTGTATTAGCCATTGGCTGTTTTCTCCATCCTGTTAAAAGAGATAAAGTATCTTATCATAAGTCCAATATGTTGGTGTCCTTTTCATTTTGCAAGGTTTGAGCCATGAATACAGGATCTGGGTGTGTTCTAGATATTTTCTTACTCGAAATAATCATATATTTGGTCGTTGATGGATTAGATGCAACCAGCCACTGTTAAGCCCAAATCTTGATTTCCTGCATATCAGAATTAAGAGAAGCCGCTGCTGCAGTTGGCTCATGTACAGTTCTGAATAAGGTGGTATAGTCTGCAAGTAATGTTATGGGTAATTGTACAACATTTACCAATTTATTCTAAATTCTTTCCGCAAGTATGAGCTTTTTAGATGGTAATTGCGTACTGAGCCATTATATTGGCTGTTTTTTTCTACATCTGCAATATTTTTATGCTTGAGGTTTTTATATTCTTGACTTTTGCTATCTGTGTACTTGGGCTTTGTAATAATGTATTTGTATCTCTAAGTTTTGTGCTGTCCTTTGTAATTCGTATGCTTTAGTTTTGTAATTAATATAGATGTAATTGTATCTGGATTTGTGATAATTGGCTTATATGATCTGAGTTCGGTATGTGTCTTTATGTTGATATATCAAACCTTTTCTTCGTCACTTGGCCTTCAATAAAACTATTATCATTAATAAACCACTCAGTGCATGTTGCCATTATAGTTCTTACCTTATGTTGTGCTATCTATGTCGTGTATATGTCAACATATATTCGGCTCACGTTCTATACATCTGCATTTTCATTATAATATTTTCGTGTCCTGCTAAGCCGTTTACTTTTTCAGCTTAATCCTCGTTAATGTAACGTAATCTATGTCATTAAACGAAAATATAATGTTAATTCTTGCGTTCAAATATCATGGCCTGATTACGTGCTTTGGAAGTAGAAATCAGATTTATTAAGACTTGTCCACAATATACCTGACAATTATCTCCATGCTCAATTACAACCGATGTGTTAACTTAAATAGATATAGGTTACTTTGACATATACTCTTGTTACTTTGAAAACTATCCGGTGTATGTTTGTAGCATTTTACGTAATTTATTTCATGTAGTTTTACATAGGTCGCATATACTTCAACACGGTTTCGATTCCAGTTACTTTTGCAACCGTACATCGAACTTTTCGTTACTGTTCTCGAACAGGTCACATCAAGGTCTGTTACTTCTCATCTTCGCTTATTGTTTGTATAAATTCTTCGACAGTCAGCTGTTCGAAGTTAACTCAACTATGCAATATACTTTACCAAAGATGAACCACCGTCAAAATTGTAACTTCCTTTAAATCTATGTTTACTTTGGGTATCCAAGTAAACAGTGGTTCCATTATTATATTAATATGAATTGCAAAGCACACTCACTCACTAAGGAGTAATATGTTCTCTGCATCTAGCAACACGACAAAATGTTTAAATTTGATCTTTCTTACCAGCGGATGCTGATTTAAATTCATTTATATTCTACAAATCATGTTAACTTGACTAGAGTGAGTGTCCTTGTGAAATGAGATGGTTCTTCCCTTAATATGGGGACTTGTGTTGAAAAACTATACTGTTGCTCAAAGGAGGTTTCCTGTGGAAAGTAGTTAGAAAATAATAATTTTCTTACAGTTAGTTAGCAAACAAAAAAAAAATCATTACACTTTATGAAGTGCTGTTCAACTCGGATTTTCGATGGAACTGGCATTTCCATTCGAAGTGTCACAAGAATAAATTCTTAACAGTGGTGGATTACAGCCATAATATCAGTATGTTTGCACAAGTGAAGTTGACACTCTTCTGATTTCTCCCAGTTAGATATATTTTAGATACCAGTGTAATAGAATTATTTTTGTTTTATATCTTTAATTGTATAGACACTGTAAATGATATGCCATCCATTTGGCACTTTTTGTTATTACTGTTTCTCAAGTTTAAACTTCAAGATATGTCAGTAGTGACTAGCATCACACAGGTAGCCACTGGTAACACTATGTGTGATAATGTAACAATAGTGCATTGCCAGGGTGCAATCCCAAAGTAAACAGTGGGTGGAGGTGAAATAACAGAGTGGTGCCAGCTAGTGTCACCTGCCAGAAAGTTAAAACAAGCAATGACAGATGTGTAATTTGCGTAAACAATAGGAAGGCAGATCAGAGGTAGCACCTGCACTCCAACAGAGGGTCAGTGGCTGGAGGCAGCAGACCTCTTCTTATTGGTCAAAAGTTTTACTTAGTTCAACTCATTATGGTTTCAATTGGTTTAGACAGTTGTCCATCTATGGTCAACAGGTGCTCCCATCATACAATTTCAAGTCTATTGGCTATAGGGTTCTGACACAGGAAAATTATATTCATCTGAGCTTAAAGGTTGATTTCAGGATGCACTAAGTTGAGGTAGTCTCAAGAGAGTGGGATGCAATAAGACACCAGGAGGCTCCCATGCCCATTCGGCTTCTAATTATACTAAGTATTGGCTACTGGAATTAATATTACAAAACGTGGCCTCCTGTGACACTTACCTGGAAATACATATGCAGTGCGTATAACTGGATATATATATATATATATATATATATATATATATGTAGAGAGAGAGAGAGAGAGTGCTACTATCGAAATATGTTTTATGAGTGCTAGTTCAAGGAATTTCACAGGAATAGCCAATCAAGGATCAAATATGCACTCTTATAAATTTGGATGTGGAGTTATCAGAATACTGGCTTTGATGTAGGGTAGGGATTATTATACTACATTGTATATTGCCTGTGTAATACCTGCATGATTTTCACCAATGTTGTAGGGCAATAAGAATGCTCCGGTGGTAACCAATATTTGACTCCCTTGTATCCCCCTACCATGTATTTGGAGTAAAACTGGATTAACTTTAAATGCTTGGATCTGGTTCCCTGAACAGGTAAGGCCCTACAGCTAGTTTCCCCTCATAGTATCCCATTTGGAACCCACATCCCATGGTGAAGAAAACCGTGCCTTACAATACTACTATCAATCAGCTAGTGTACATCCTTCACAGTATATACAATGGCCTGCAACAGTCCAAAGAGGCCAGCATTTTTAGATGTGTCCAATGCCATTGACAAGGTTTTGTATCCTGGACTTCTATTAAAACTTTGACAACTCAGCATTTCAGATAATATTGTGGCATAGATTGAATGTTACCTATTAAACCGTTCCTAATGCGTGATTATTCACGACCAATCTTCTTCTTGGCTACCTAATGGACCTGGTGTGCCACCGCACTCAATTGTGGGTTCATTTCTCTTCCTGGTCTAGGTTAGCGACCTAGTTTATGGTATTACATGTGATGTCAGACTCTTTGCTGATGACACCAGTTTACTTGAATTTTTCATTGACCGAAAAGAATCTTCTAGTCATCTTAGCCCTATTGTTTCCTATATACATAGCTGGAAAAAAGCTATGGTGCATAACCTTCATCGCCTAAGAGTTTCTCATGTTATATTTTCAGGCAAACCCAGTAAACCTCACCATCCATCTTTCACCTCGGAGATTCTGATAAACCCACAGCACAATCACGCACTCATCTTGATATTATTCTCGGCAAAAAATTTCCTGACATGCACACATTGCACTCACTGCCACCAAAGCTAGCCAGTGTATTCCTTCCCTGTGCAGATTCAAACTCAAACTGTCCCACAGACCTTTGATTAGACCATGTCTAACCATGGTTAGACCAATATTTGAATATGGGTGTGTAGTATTTGACCACTGTGGCCCAAGCATATCCCATGCAATTGAGTCTATACAGTTTGAGGATGCAAAAATATGAACTGGTACCTTAAGGCATATATCACATGTCAATCCCTTACATGCGCTTGGTTGGTCAACTCCCGCCAGAAGAAGGAAGTACTTTAAAGGGCAGGTCTCGGAAAATATAAACATGCTGCAAACAACATTTTTGTTGCCCCAGACGTAAGATCATATATAAGAATAACAATAATGAGGTACATTTGTTGCACATAATACGTGCAATGGGTTTTTTGGTGCTTTTTAACATAGCGCCACCGAGGATGTCCGAAAAAATTTCAATCGGGAAGATCCGCTTTGGTGACGTCACAGCGGGAACACTTTTGTGAATCTGGCATTCGACCTGGGCACTCGCAGCCATTTCGTGGTACGACACACCATTTTTGTCTTGACTCAAAATTTTCGATTATCTCTATTTTTTTGTGCGGAATATCGTTTTTGGCACCAAATTCATTTTTTAGACGTTGCTTATTATTTTTGTCACTGCCATGCCCCATTGCTCTGTGGTAATGACTAATGTGGTGTGGCAACATCAACAAGACGGGCCGCAGGCCTAGCCTCCGAGCGGCATGGAACAGATTTGCTGTCGACTGGAAAGACACCTCCGATTACTATTTAAAGCATGCTATGTGCTATACATTTTGAAGACTCTATGTCGGTGGTATGATGAAGGATGCTGGGTTTCGATACCACATCTACATTATTCCTGATGCTCTGCCCTCTATGCAGCCACAGGCACAGCCAACCCCTGAGCAGTTGGCCAGTGTCCTGGGACTCAAGAGAGGTCGTGGTGCTTCTGCCACAAAGTTGACTCCCGAGTCCAGACGTCGACGCGTGAGCACGGCAGTGGAGAAATTTAATGCAATTGTTTGTTTCTACAACGTTTGGAATTTTCATACCTGTTTACTCTTTGTCAATATAAGATAATCATCTGGCCTGGGGCCATTATCTGTACGCACTTCCCTGATTGTTTTATTCATTAACCGTATATTAGGCCTAATTTTGAATCACTTGCTTTTGGGGTAGGTAACCTGGAATTCTGCTTTTACAGCCAGACTTTAACTGTGGGGGCAAGTGAAATACTTTATCATACTTGCCTTGATGACAAAATCGAAAAAAAAGTGGCTGAGCCTTGGGCTTGCATGACACACTCAACTCAGCAAGTAACTTCAGTCTTGATACTTATCAGCCACATGCACGTTTCATGCTTGCACAGTGTTAACATTATTATGGTCTAAATCATATTGTTCTTTGTAGGTAAACAATTAAAATTGTCACTGCAGTTTTTCACGTCTCGGTTACGTTACAGTAGTGTGACAGCCTGCCATAAGCAGTGCTGGTGGCCGATTCACAAACAACATACACCCAGGGGTAAAACCAGAATCTGAAAAAAGGGTGGCAAAACATTAACTTATTTTGTTAAAATGTGTGTCTGGGGGTCCTACCCCAGAAAAGTTTTGTGTGAAATAGTGGACTCTAAGCCATTTAAGACTAAAGCGCAACCAAGATTTGAAGAGAGTTTAAACAAAAGTATTCACATGTATTTTGTAAAGCAAAAACAGGTGGGCAGAGGGGACTAATGCCCTCTCAACCCCCATCCAAATCCACCCCTCCTACACATGTGCTGCATTCTAGATCTGATACTTTAGTACCTTCTTCACTGTCAGCATTAAGGGACCACTGTTGTTCTAATTATTGAAGGTTGTCCCTTTGATAGTGGCTTGCATGTATTGCACATTCAACAAGAAACAGTACAAGTTTCATGCCCATCTTCGTACATCAGAATATCCTGGGGCATAGAACAGTAGACTCAGCTGGTGATATTTCTAATGTGTCCTTTGGCTGACCATTGTCCCATGATTCCAGTTCTAATGCTGGAAAAAAAGTGATTAGCTGTAGTTACCATGGTAATAGATAACAATACACCAGGATTCCTATGCTGCTACTGACAAATACGATTCATGATTGTTGTGTAACTTGTGATTCAAGTTTGGTGAAAATTGAAAAATGGAACTGGAGCTATCCACATTTACAGCTGAAAGTTTTGGTTTAATTATACTGCATTATGCTAGATTCAGTTCGTGTGTCAAGATCTAATTCCATGCTAGTCTGAAATGTATGACTAGCCCTGTTCAAACTGTAAGAATCAAAAGACCACTCCATGTCTATAACCATTATGTAGTGTGAATAAAACACTGTGTACAGCGAGTGAGCAAATGTAATTACCTTTAGTCAAAGCCAGCTAAATCAGTGTTAAACGTTGAAGTCAAACAATGCCAATGGCTTCCATGGTCAAATTTTGAAGCATAATTTTGTCTTTCAGCCAGCGAGTGGTTGATGGATACAGCACCAATCCACTTTGAACTTTGAGGCCTATTAACGATGTCACAATGACTAATTGTAACAGTTGCATGTATAGATCTGTGTATTCAGTCTTTTCAGATGAAAATACAACACAGTGTCAGTAGTGACAAAACTCTGCCCTGGCCAGGGTGATGGTCAAGCTTTCTATTGATAATTATGTACAATTGTACATACATCTTATTCTTCACAACCAAAGCCTCAAAGGCTCCAGAAAAGATGACCGCTACATATAGTTTCAACTATACATGATTCATATTCTAATCAGTGAATGTTTGAACTTAATAAGTTAGTTATAATATATAACATATTAAGCCTATGCCTATGGGTCTTGTGACAAAGACGGCGAAGCTGCCTCGCGGCTGCAGCCACTCGAGTTTTCCATTAATGGGTTTCCAGCGACAGTGCTATTCAATGCAATGGTTAACACTGCCATTTATCCTCGACTGGGCCACCCTGCACTCTCCTCAGTCCGTGATTGACTAAGTATCAAAACTTACGCTTCATCAGTTGTTCATGGCTTCACTGAACATGCTGAAAGTTTCAAAATCAAAACAAATAAAATTACCAAGGAAGGTTATCCTCACAGCCCTCGTACGGATGAGGATCGTTGGCTGGTTCGGCCGCTTCCGTCCATCGACCTTTTGCTAGGGCTTTGGGCCAATGTTCGTTTCGTTGTCTTCCACTTCAATCTTGTGTACATAAAAAAACTCCTCCACGTCGACACCCAGCATGTAGTATGACGTACTGTGGTGGTGTGCCATCTTGTGCAAGTGAAACAAGTTCCCTATGTGACGTCATGCGCTTCGCGGATTCCGATTCAAAGTTTTTCATAAGAAAAACGGGTAAAAATATACAGCAGCTGCTTTTTCGAGACCTGCCCTTTAAATTGCTTCTTTTTACAAAACATATCACAGCTTCACATCCCCCTATGTCCCTGACCTGATTCATCCAAATCCCATTGCTCGAAACCTGCGCCATAGTAGATCCATACATTCCCTTTAACTGCAGTCCGTCGTTCCTGATACTATAAAGATATGGAACAAACTTCCTTCCGATGTTACAGATTCAATTTCCCTCCAAATATACAAAAATCAACTGAAAGCAACCCTGCTAGCAGTAGATAATGTTCCTGATTACTATCCCCATGGACATGAATTTGCTAACATTTGACATACCCAGTTACGTCTGGGATTCTCGAAACTTTACCTTAATCTCTTCAAAATGCCCACATCATCTCACAACCTATGTTGTCTTGTACGTACCCTGCTGCAGATTTCCAACATTGCATGCTCTTCTGCCCGAAATATTCCACTTTCAGAGTACAACTTCTTAACTCCTTCAACCGTATTATAGACTCTATTGTCCATCGAAACTTGATCATACATATGGCAAGTAACGGACAAGCTAATATTCTTCTCCTTGGTATCGAAGAATTGATAATTCCCCTCAACATACGAATTTTTGATGCCCTCCATAAATAAACAGTAGACACAAGCCTCTTCATATTTTAGTTCTGTAGCATATTAGCAGTCATTTTAAACTTGTCACTTACTGACTCACAAAAGAATATTCTTCAGTGCCATTTATGACCTCTCCTGTCGGCTTATATTAGAGTGAACCATTTTCCTGTGCCTTGCATTAGTCTATATTGTAATAATGGTATCAATAACTCTGTTGACTATTGTATTAAGGGTACACTTCAGCTCTATATGTGTACCTTGATATATTTTGTTTGTCATATATATATATATATATATATATATATATATATATATATTGTGTCTGTGTTCCCTCCATGTTTTGGAGGACACCCGATTAATCATCTTGATGTACTATAGGGCAATCCAGTTAAAATCAATACATGTATGTCAAATACTTTAGATAGATAGACAGACAGACAAACAGACAGATAGACAGACAGACAGACAGGTAAATAGATAGATAGATAGATAGATAGATAGATAGATAGATAGATAGATAGATAGATAGATAGATAGATAGATAGATAGATAGATAGATAGATAGATAGATAGATAGATAGATAGATAGATAGATAGATAGATAGATAGATAGATAGATAGATAGATAGATAGATAGATAGATAGATAGATAGATAGATTGCAATAACAAAAGTACTAAGCCAACCATGTCGAGGAATTTGTTTTTTTTTTTCATTTGAAAAAATAGGGCAGAATGTATACTGTGTCGTCTTACGTGCAGGGGGAGAGGATAGTGATATACAAGGATGACTATAACTCTGAAGACAGAACACTAGCAGCCAAAACAGAGAAAATGTTAAGGAATAGATTGATAAAGTAGCTTGGATACTGAAACGGTTCAATGTTCCCATATGATAGCCAAATAAACCATATCAAATTATTTAGATACTGAATTGGTATAATGTGCTAACATTTTAAAGATAATATATATATATATATATATATATATATATATATATATATATGTGTGTGTGTGTGTGTGTGTGTGTGTGTGTGTGTGTGTGTGTGTGTGTGTGTTAGGTCAATATTGTGCATCTAAAGGTGAATAGGCTTCAGATTTAAGTTTGCTGATATTGCTGAATTTTAATTGGTGTTTCACTGTGTGCAGCTATGTTAAAGGGTCGGCTGGACTGTCTGACCAATGTTTGGTGGGATTTTACTGGTCTTCGTGCAGTGATGTAGCCACAAATAACGAGCACTCTCGTTTTGCTTCAGACTTATTTAAAAACACGATGAATACAAATTTAATACATGAATTTATACGTCAATCCAGAAATGAATTTTATTGGTCCAAACCACATGTTCATCAGCGGTAACACATAGGATTTCCATATTTAGTATCGCTAAATTTTCTGGCGATTTCCCATGCATAGGAAGAGGTCATGCAGCCAGTACCTCTGTGTTTACTCTCCTATTGCAGAAGTGCTGGCTGAAATTTGATGAACCGAATTAATTAAAAGTAGTTTGCTTTTTTTATGTGGGCTGGCTCTCAACATTCGAGATAAAAATTTTATCGAGTCACAATATGATGTTTGTAAATTCACAATGAAAAAAAAATCGGAACCCTAAAAGAGTACCTTTAGCCCACATAAAATCGGAAACTTCTCTTTAAAGCACATTAACAAATTTAGACAACTGTAAATTTGAAAAGAGAAATAAAATCTTTACCTTATAAGAATAATTATATAAGATAGCCCATCTTCTCCGCTGCTGTTGAGCAAGAAAGCATGATTTTACTTATTGTCTTTGATTTTAATGTCAATCTACTGGCGGAAAATAAGGACGGACACGATTCAGCATTTTTTATTGATTTTTATGGTGAGTGTCCAAACTTTATATTCCTCCAATGGTTTCAAATGTGAAGCCCCTAACCGTACATACAACAAATCTCTGACCTTGCAGGACTGCATCAAATGTCTGCGTTGGAACATTTGATTTTTTATGGAGATTACTGATAACATTACATGTTAATCAAATACACCTAGTTGATCCTGTAGACCTGCGAATAAGGTCAGGACGACACAATACACGCCTTACTTATGTCTACCTAGATACGTAATCTTACAATGTATGACTTTTGTAGAGCTCATTATGTAACTAGATAGTTTTGTTGGTGTTTCAATTTAATTTTGTAGCGGATGAAACAAATGAAACTATGGAGCACTGGATAAGTCTTCACTGGATCGTCACCTTAAGTAACCTAGATACAAGCCAAACCTACACCTGAACCAGATATATAACCTTACCGAATTTCACCAAGTCTTGTTGCCTTCTTCAATAGTTATCGCACGGAGCCAACGTTCACATCAGTGATGAAGTTAACATAAGTGACCCTGTGACTTTGTGAAACTCGTTCAAGTTCCAAGTTCTTAGTCAATACATGACACGAAATAACGACAACATTCAGTTACAGAAAAGAAACCCTACTGGGCGTATAAACTGTTAGGAATAAAGTTTACATATTGGTAAATAGCAATACATCACAAGAAATATAAAGTTTGATCTATCTCAGAGTCACTCTGGTACAGTGTATCTAGTTATAAATCAGTATTTTACATAATAGGATTTAAGTTTTCTTTTAAGCAAATGGAATGAAGGTCAGTGGCTTAATGCTAAAAGTATTTGATTCCAAATCTTTGATTTGTAAAATTTAATAGCAAATAATAAAAGTTGTGTGCGCCCAGGAAAACAATACCAGTTATTTTTCTGTCTTGTGTCGTTAGTATCAATAACTCTGTTTGGCAAGAAAATGTTTAGAAAAATGGGTAGCAAAATACTTAAGTTAATACTAAACATAAATAATCCGTTAAACATATATTCATATCTTCAAATTTCATCAGATTAAAATTATTAATCAGTGGATCGATATGAGCATTTTAATCTAAAACAAACAAAAATAAGATTTTCCTTTGTAACAAGAGCCAAAATTACTTTTGTAAGGTAGGTTCAAACTATATTGCAGTATGTAAAATATGGATAAACTCATGCAAAATGTAGAGTTATAAGTATTTTACTGCCGACACTCACTTTTTCCATAATTTCAATGACTCTTCTTATTGTGTTTGAAATATTTGATACATGCGTTTTCCAATTCAGGTGGTCATCCGTCCGGATACCTAAAAGATTTAGTTTGTTATCTTGACAAATATCACTATTGCAGATTTTTATGTGAAACTTGTCCTTGTCACATTTTTCCCTTCACATTTATAAACCACTTATTGTGGTTTATCTGTATTTACAGGTGATTTATTTGCAGCAAGCCTTTTACTTACATTGTTTGAATTAGCATTTGTTTGTTGTATTTACCTTTCAAAACTTTTATCTGTCAAAAATATATTATTATCATCAGCAAATAAAGCACAAAAACAATATGGACAGACCAAGTCAATATCATTCACATAAATCAAACATAATAGAGGGCCTCTGAAACTGACCCTTGGGGAACTCCACAAGTTCCATTAAAGAAGTGTGAGTTCTCGTTGTGAAAATCTACCTACTGCTTACGATTAGATAAATAGGACGAGAAGCGGCTGAATGATGTATCCTTAATACTGTAATGAGAAAGTTTATAAAGAGGATATTAGGATCGACCGTATCAAAGGCCTTGGACAAATCAAGAAAAACACCTAATGCATACTCTTGTTTGCCCCAGGCCTCAGATGTTTTCTCCTTTAATAACTTATAGGAATTTCAGTTCCATGTTTTTTTTCTAAATCCAAATTGAAATTGATACAATACATGCAGTTATTCCATTTATGCAATCAACTGTTTATATGTAATTATAAAATAGTTTGGAGGAACGACTTAATAATGATACGGGTTTGTCACTAGAAAATCTTTCTGCTGCATCTCCACTCATACAAAGGACTAATTTTGCAGCTTTTAATACACCTGGAAATGCGCCTTTTTAATGACAAGTTGGTGATATGAGGAACCATTTCGGAAGTAACATATTTTTTAGCTTTTTGGCTAATATCATAATATATAGGAGTCGAGTCCTTCAAGATGTGTATCAATATTCGAAGATCATCCTCAGTCAATGGAGCAAAGAAAAAGGATCTGGTAAATATCATCCAGCATACCGACTTATGTTTGGAATATTACGTGCCAAAGTTAAGACCAACATTAACACAACATATGTTAAATTGCTTGGCTCTTTCTATTGGATCTGTAATTGTGATATTGTTTATCTTAAATGTACTGTACTTTGAAGATGCTTTGTGCTTTCCTATGATACCATGAATTACTTTCCATACCTTGGTGGGTTATGTTTGTTTTGATTAAAAATCTCATATAATGGCGTTTCTCTGCTATTCATATAATGTGATTTAATCGATTATGGTACCATGCATAGATAGTCATATCTTGCTTTTTCTTTCCGTATAGATTATTTTTCCTGTTGATAGATTGGATAAGACCCTCAGTAAGCCAGAGTTTTCTTTGTTTGTAGGTAGATGAAACGATTTTCCTTGAAATCGAACTATCATAAAGTTGTCACGACTTTATTTTTTAAGTTAGTCATGGTATTGATTTTTATTTGAATTTTTTATTGACAAGGAGTTTTATTGGTGGTAAATTTTCTGTAACAAACACAGAAAACCGGGAAATGATCAGATATATAACTGTACATAATATCCCATTTTCAGGGCCATGATTAGCATTCAACACATTACTGAAACTTACATGGGTTTATATTTGTAGCAAATTTGATGAAATTTTGTGAGTTCTTAAAGACTTTCATAAGAAACCAAAATTGTTGAAGACCAAAAAATCTAGAAAAATAACATGTCTGTGTGAGCACATAGACATAATAACAAGCAGGAGAAACAGAACAAATGGCAGTGACACAATATGTCTCCCAGGTTCCACCACGAGAGCTGAATACAACGGAGCCCCCTCTTAATCAGGCTCTCAGACACGGGGATTACGGTCGTTTAATAATATGGCTCTAATTACTTCTAAGATGCCACCCCACAGACCCCTAAAGCGGGCTTTAAATACCGCAGTTGTCAGGTTTTTATGGGCAAGATTACATAGTCGATTAAAAATATCCCCCTTTCCAGGTGACAAAGCATTCTCAGGTGGATAATGAATGGCGCGTGTCACGTAAAACAAAGTGTGTCAGGCGAACTCAGACCTCACTCGTAGAGGCTGCTCACCTATATTATTTTAAGCCTGTGTTACATGTTATAATGCTTGTCCTCAATTCCAGTATAATCATTTCCAATTGAACTGAGCCCACTACTAATACCATCTCTTCTTGCTTGTTTAAATGCTTATGTAAATATCAAGTAGGCGTAGCCTTGTACAATAGCAATACAACTAGCGGGGTATGAGACACGTGGTCCAAGCGACGGCGGGCTGGCCTATGTGGGCTAGTCTGTATTTGGAGCTGGCTTCGACATACTAAGTGAAGATGTGGCATATTTCAAGTACTCAGCCGAATTTTTAATATCGAATTAAGTTAAAAGCGTCCATTTTATATTTTTTCCCACAAACTGACAATCAGCCTTTTATATGTGAACGATACAGGATTTTAGCCATCAGAATACTGGAGCACAATCTAAGAGGATTTTGCCGCCGATTATGTATGTAACATTGAAGCCTTTATCCAATCAAAATAAAGGTACACATCATAATATGATTTGGCAGCGAATCATGCATGCCACCCAGGCTTTTATCCAATCGGAACAACGGTACGTACTCTGAATCGCAAACCGCATAGGCTCATCAATTTTAGATTGACCTGACGTGCATGAACCCAAACGTTAATAAGTCTGTTTCAGTTCAAAAAAAGGGGCTGGAGGGGGGGGGGGGGGGGTCGTGGAGATTTGCTTGCCAACTTCAAAATGAATTATGAAGAAGTATGTTGGCTGATGACTGTCGAGACACGCTATGCCTTTGTTCAGCTTGCCGGGAATAGTGACGCTATTTAATATTCATAGCTACTTTATAGAGGCGTTGAGCATGTTTGGGGTGACGAAAAGTAAAATTATGTGACCTCGATGTCAATGGGATGCCATGATGGGATCATGTGATGTTACGCGTGTCGAGACATTGCAAAATGAGACTTCAGCAGTGACAGCACATTGAAGTTTCCAGGGAACTTAGGCTTTGACGTGACGAGAAACTTAAGAACTGTACTGCAAAGCGAGACTTTAGCAGTGGCATGCACAATAAAGTTTTCAGCAAATTTTGGCCCTCCCCCGGTAAACTGAAGACACAAGGAATCGACTGAAGCCAACCCCAACATGTAAGTGGGAAAATCTGACTGAAACAGTTTCCCTGGCCCTGAAAGAAATAATTTATAAAGCAACCTGTTTTGACTGGTGTGTTCCATGAAGTTACCTAAATTCTTTTGGAAAAACCATTATAATATTCTACAATGACAAAACGAAAGAAAGTGGTAGTGGTACAATGATACGTATTGATGGAGAAGGATGACTTAGATGGCATATGTAAAATATATATATTTTTTTTTGATACGTACCTTTACTTCTTTTGCTATACAAAAGCAACCCAGTAATAATGTTTCTACGAACAAAAATCCAGCAACATCTGGCAAGTTTAGTGTGTGTCATGGCTAGTAATGTAATCCTAGTGAACGCTATGACTTTATTTTCATGTCGTAACCGAAATGCCAGTCTCAAAGCATATATACTTACTCAGTGACAGGAAAGTCAAAATATCGAATGTAATCACCCCTAAATTACTCAAACTCGGTGCAGCGGTCCGGTGTCCTTTATGGCTGACATTATAAGCATGTCTGTCAAACCTAAAAAATCCCTGCTGATATGAAAAGGGCTGACGTTGTCCCGTTCACAGAAAAATCAAAACGCCGTGTCTAAATACTGCCATGGAAGCAAATCCCAACAGATTCCAGGCCAATGATTTATTCTCCGCATTATTTTTTATTTCAAATTGCATGTGTCACTGTTAACTGTGAGAAATGAGTAAAGTTACTAGAAAACTACGTTGAAGACAAACTGCAATTACACGGTCACATATTTCATATAATATCAGTTGACTGCTGGGTGAATGCGTGACTTTAACAGCTCAAAAAGAGCCCAAAGAAACTGGAAATTGTCAATGTTATTATTTTAAAGTTGAATTATTATACGTAAGCATACTGCAGAAACTTCCATGATGATAAAGCCTTAATGGAAAAGCTTAGGTGAAAAAGCTGCTCGAGTTTTTTCTCTATAATCTATTACTGTGTTTTACTGCGACCTGCCAGGAATGCGTAACTATATCTAAACAGACTCCGAGCCTCTAGTTATATGCCCATAAAATCTAAACACAAGACGCACATCACTTCTGAATCACATGTTCGAACAGCAACTAGATGTAGCTTACAGATGAATGAAACAGTGCAATGGTTGCCTAAAAATGTCATTATATATGGCATATTGCGACAATTCGTATTAATACCATTGGGCCAAGCAATGAAATAGCTCCCCGCCCCACCTATATATACGGGGGGCGGGCAGTTATTCCATTCTGCATATATGGCACCTGCCACTTAGTGCTCGTTGAACTATTTCGTATCGACAAGAAACCATGCTTTGATCTGTTTATCTCATGTTTGTTAAGGCCTACTTCAGTGCGTTGTACCACAACAGATGCCAAATGTTCCATCAGTGATTTCGTCGTCTTGCCAACAGCAGACGACGTCATCGTTACCCGGGAAGCAGCACAGCCCATAATAGTAAATCTTATGTCGGTACTACCGGTTTTAGGTTCTCTTCCGATTATAGGCACTCTTCTGGTCATAGGTAATCTGCTGACCACAAAGCCTATTATAGAACTTTCTAATGAATTTATTATACGACCTTCAGTGGTCTGGCCATTATGATATTTATACACATGCATTATAGCGCTAAAATCGACACAAACGTGAGATTATATATATTTTTTTCCCCTATCGGGGATTTACTTCTTATCTTATTGTTCTTGTTAAAGTTCTTGCTATTGTTAGTAGTAGCGTAGCATTAGTAGCAACAACAGTAATAATTGTGTAAGCAGTAGTAGTGACAGTGGCGGCGGCTATAGTGGTACTAGTAGCGGCGGTAGTAGTTGTGGTAGTGGCGGCGGTAGTAGTGGTAACAGCTGAAGTTTTTACAGCCAGGTTAGAATGATGGATAACGACATAATGCCACTCTATTACCCTGCGCCTAATTTTGGTTCATTTTCCACGCTTACCACCTGTACGTTTACCAAGAATAGATAAATTAAAGAAAGTAGGTTTTGTACTCAGTGAGACTTGGGCTATCCTTTGGACTTTTTGTTAAAAATGACAGATAACAGTAGTCACTAAAAATTTTTTTAAAGTTTTATATGCATGTACGGAGACCCATTTCGTTCTCTTTTCTTAATTGAATCTTGAATTTTATTTATTGATAGCATTTTAAATATTGAATTTCCTAGAGTTGCGTCAATTCGTCTTGGGACTCATTATCAGCAATATCTGATGCCTAAATTATGGAAGAACTTCACAAATGATTTGCAAAAAATTACACAAATAGACCTGCCAGCCTTAAAAAGAAAATTATGTACATGAAACCAACCTATACGTAAATATCAAATTTAAAATCCTAATTTATGAAAGAAACTGGTTTTATGTCTTCTTAAGGACACACACACAGATGCACTGTGTGATATACATGTGAATAGTATGTGCTGGTCAAGATTTGAAAAGCATCATAGTCATTTATACCTATATTCGTGAACTTCATTTTCTGTTTATACTTTTATCTTATTTTTATTTGTGGTAATAAATATGTGTATTAAAACCTTGTGTAATATTTTATTACGATGAATTAAAGATTAAATTATCATGCATATATATATATATATATATATATATATATATATATATATATATATATATATATATATATATATATATATATATATATATATATATATATACATGCGCATGTATATGTTCAATTTACCTACAGGTCGTACAAGCTCAGCAACTGCCTGATGTTGACACCTGTCAGTTGTGGACAGTTTTGCTCAGTCCCAACGGTGTCCGCAATTTACAGGTTTCACAATATATGTGTACACACACACACACAGACAGATATGTGTATATATATATATATATATATATATATATATATATATATATATATATATATATATATATATATATATATATATATATATATATATATATATATATATTGTCAATATGTTTAACCATGCACTTTTACCTCATGTTTGGTATTTTAATCGGTGCTTGTATCTATGAAGTAATATTTCTATTTGGCAAGCCGACGCCAAATGAAGATTGAACCTAGACTTGAACACAAGGAGGAGCTGCTGACGGACTAGTATTGAAGACTGGCTCAAAAACACGAACGGTTTTCTACTGACAGCTATTTTGCTGTGAAACCTAAGGCAATCGTCCATGCGAAAATACTCTTTGGGTATATTCTTAAAGATTTGATATTCACCTGGCCACATCTCCATTCTTACAACAATAACAACAACAACAACAACAACAACAACAACAACAACAACAAAAGAAAAAAACGAAAACAAGTTCTGTAAGTTAGATATGTTTGATCTCCACGGTGGACTGTAAGTGTCACACCACAGAACTCAGAATATAGTGAGATGATATGATATGGTCGCGTTTATAAACGTCATTAACTAAATTAGCGATATTCAATATATGTAGGCGGAAGTGACACTCCTAACGTTGGTTTTGAGGATGTCCAAATACTTTTAGCACTATGGCATTAAAGATTTGAGATTTTATGTGTGTGTGTGTGTGTGTGTGTGTGTGTGTGTGTGTGTGTGTGTGTGTGTGTGTTCTTCCTTTAATTTTGGTTTAAACATATTTTATTAATCAAATACAATATAAACATCTTCACACTGTAATAACAACAATTGGGAAGGAGGGCTATGCCCTATATTAATCCCTCTTGTAGAGAAAGGACGCTTGGAACAGGACGACACATGACGCACAGCAATTACACAATCACTTAGAATAATCAAATGTGCGTAGATGATCAATAGCAACACCTGGCAGGAATAGGTGATCGTGTAAGAGACACAAAAGAAGATGACAGATACAGGGACAGGACAGATAGGGGGCTAAGAACTGTCTCTACTAAGTATATATGAGGACACGCGTAGATTTCAATTTGATGCCATCACCATTCCTTTAATTTTAACGTTGGACACATATTTTGAAAACGAATAAAAGCAAACGGAAGTGATTTTTTGCTACCGAAGCAGGTTTATTGCTTTTTGGAAGCTTTCTCTTGTGTGTACCTTTATTTGTATGGTATCTTGGTCGTTGACCTTTCAAGGTCTCCTTATGTTATTTTCGGTAGGTTTTGTGAAAACTTTTCCTATGACTGGCTACCACGTGGCTGACGCCAATGAGAAAAGTCCGCTCAAGGATGCAATCAAAACTTTCGAATATTGGCCACCGCAACTATATTCAAGACGTGCAATAAAAGCTTCTGGGGTTCAACAGTTTTCTTAAGTGTTAGACTAAATTATAAAGTAATTGCCCTGCTTCTGTTATTTCTCTCTCGTTCTCTCTATTACTGCTTACTTCGGTTTGCATATACATCAGAGAATTTTCGAGAATGAATAGACAGAGGAAGATGACACCCACACACCCCAAAATAACAGTTAATAGGACAGAAGATGCAGTGGATGTTCCCTGCGATTATGCGTTGCAGAAAGGAAACAGTTCACTTTTAAATTTTGTTATGGACACAACTTTAAGTGTAAACAATCGTAGACTGACCATGCATGCAATGCCTAACAGACACTGATGTTAAATTATTTTGAATTAATGTGACAGTGGCGACCATTTCATATGTGTTTGAAGTGAGGCATCTGCATTTGATATTTCAGTGTTACGGATATTATGGGCATTTTATTGTGAGCTCAAGCTGCTTATTATATTATCATTTTTACTGTATTTGTGACAATTCCAGGAACATTTTGATGAACATTTAACATATGATATGAAGCAGCAAACCATACGATCAAGTTTATAATTTTATGGACACTTTTCTTACAGATGTTTTGCAATTGATGCCCTAGACGGTCTACATCAATGTTTTAGATATTTTCTTTTATCTTACATTCACAAATAAAAATCAATTTTTTACACGTTCGTACTGTAATATACAATTGACTTATACGCTTCCTTTTACCAATACTAGTGAGTGAGCCTGCCATAAGGACCTACCGGTTGTGAGGGACCTATTTTAATGTTCCCATTGGTGGTTCCTTAAGACAGGTTGCACTGGATATTTAAATATATATATATATATATATATATATATATATATATATATATATATATATATATATATATATGTATGTATATATATATATATATATATATATTTTTTTTTTTTTTTTTTTTTTTTTTTTCTAATGACTACTAATAAGACCGCAATATTCATAAAACATTTCAAAAGTACCCAAACAATCTGAAAAAAAACACAGTACTATTTTATTATAGTTGACTTCATTTCAAGATGTATAACTCGTCTTCACTGAACTCTCTACAAATGACTTGAGTATTGGAACTTGAACTCCGATTCCAGACGGAATGTCACCAAACTAACTCGTCAGATCCAGTTCAATGTACTGGCATCGGGCGCCGTGTGAGGCGGCAACTAACCCTGTATGGTATGTTGAGGGTAGTTGACATTGCCATTTCTCCGTTTGAAGGTGGAGATAAAACGTAAGGTATGTCTCCGTCATCCAGAGTTCTATGTTTGCCTCACGAAGTAAAGGTAAAATGCTTGGGAAATTTATTACGGCTCAATACAGGACTATGTTTATAACTTTCCATGTGTTAATTTTGAAGAGTCTGATGCATTTGATAATGTAACCATCTCAGAAACAAATCTCAGGTTCATGTGTAAATTAAGAAGGAAGGAAAGCAATTGTATTTAGTGTAAGCAAACCGGCCTCTGGGGACATGTTGGACGGATGTCTGCGTGTGGGTGCTAAGGGAATAATTTAAGTCAATGCACACGTGTACGATGTAATTGGTAGCAATATATCATGCAGCGGAGCTTTAGATTGAACAACTATGAGATTATGGTCCTGTTATGGCCGTTTTTTACAGCTGAACTTTATGTTGACAGCACTCAACATTTAACATCTGCATGCATGTACAGGTAAAGCTGATGACGGGGTTAAGGGAGGGGTCCTTATACACTGGCACAAGATTTGTGAATGTCTGCGTACAGAGTACAGGAAATAAATTACTCCGGGTGCACAGTGCAAGAAACAAGGTTATGTTATACACGTACCAATTACAATCAGATGTCGTTATTGGATAAATTTAAAAGATTAAAAAAAAAATGATGACATTTGTCCAACATGAGGAATCTGTTGCTGCAACTTCATGTTACCGGTAAGTGTATGGGTAATGATACAAACTGTCCTTGTACAAATAAAAATAAGTTTTCTTGAGTAGGGCTCATGAAATTGGCTCTTGGCTCTTTCAGTGCCACATTTTGGACTGAGCTACCAGCTTTTCTCGGCATGGATTGGGCGCCCAATGCGAGCTGAGAAAGGCTGTTGACCCTGGATATTATCTCTGGAACGACAGGCATACTTGTACTTGGATGAAGGTCTTTTTACGAGGAAGACGAACCCTAATGATAAGTCAGGCTAGTTTGACCTACATGCATCAACTTATGACGTGATTGGCACTGAAAGAATTATTACGCCGTACAGACAAAATGTTTATCTTTCAATGGGGATCGAAAAGGAAAAAACCTGTTGTAGTACGGAGTGCGGGCAACCGTTATCCCCTCATCTATGTTCTCGTGTTCTATCTATGTTCACGTTTTTCCGAGATTCTCCTGCAAAGCGACTTTCATCATTATCAAATTATTGCTTTCAATATTGACTATGTTCCGTAGGTGGGCTATGGTGGTTTCGTATTTTGGACAATGCTTTGGGCAAGGTATATCAATTTTACTAACACTAAATAATAACTCAAATTATATTTTTAAATGTATAATATATTATTCTGTAGAGAGAATCATCATTACATCGTGTATATCCTGAGTGGAAAGCAAATATTATTCGCTTCATGTCTTGCAGCAATTTGTTTCGCAGCATTTGGCTATATATAGTCTAATTCATACATGGGATCCACTTATGCAGTGTAGATGTAGGTTAAAATACCGCAAGTGTCAAGGAACCCAACGTTTTGTTTGGGAATTCTGAACAAATGTCTTATAAAATTCATGGCGTTACAGACTTGGAATCTGTTTTCTTCAAATGATAAACTGCATGACTATTATGGTTTTTATAAAGGATACTAAAAGCGTGCCTTGCACATTTTCGCCTGTAGTAAAGAGCTTAAAGTAACATGTGAATGCAAACATGCCCACAGAATGCGACCGTAAATTGACATAAAATATGTTTTTAAGAGTGTTTATTTGACACAAAATGATGCACATCCAGATTGAGCTAAAAGGTAATTTTATATTCCATACAATTCTCTGATGGTATGGTCAATTTAGCTGTAGAAATGTCAATTCCAACGAATGAGCACATGTCGGTTTAAATGTAGCTTGTTATTCTGGAGTAAATTTCGAGCATATATACATCCTATTTTGTATTGCGATTCCAACTGGACCAAAAAGCATAACGTCACAAGCGTCGCCGAGAGTTCCAAGGAACTGTTTTGCAAGATGACAACCAAGGCCAGGTTGCTTTGAACTCACCATCATCTTAAGGTGGAAGATCTCAAGCCGGCACCTTTGGATAACCTGTGATCACTTTTTCATATTTTGGATTTTTTGATACTTAAACTACATGCTCCCAAATATACAGATGTGTGAACAGAAAATTTATCTGAGATAATTGATCTTAAAATGTTTGATTACCCTGAAAAGTTTAATCAGTGCTGGGCATAGGGGTTTGTTTGCATGGGTATGATGATTAAACATGTCATTGTCTGCACAGTCATTTGTCCATGACCCCTGGAAACCAATTGAACCATTGACAAAGGTCACTCACCGGAAACCATTAGCTGTGGAGAGAAGAATGGGTCAGTCCAGACTAATCACTACCATTGTTCTGATTACTTTGAAATTCTCTATCGATGTAAAAACAAATTAGCACAATCGACTTACTGGTCCCTAAATATGGAAAGCCGCATGTGAACCCACACCCAAACAAGCCAAGCGTGGTGTTCCCAAGTAAAAAAAAAAGTCGAGATTTAAGCCACAAAACATACTTTAGTTTAGTCACAACATCACAAAGGTAACGGTACAAGTTTATTTCGCACAGTAATTAAAAGACAGGACAGAAGAAATGAGTATGTGTCATATTACAGCCATAAATGTGTAAGAATTGGCAACCTTTTCTTTCAATGCGATTTTCTTGGAACAGTTTTTTGCAAAACCTCTACAATTTGTATCTAGCCTCACAAACGTACGAATTCCCCTATCACATTACATCAACGGACATTAAATGAAAAAATATCATATCGAGGAACGGTTCCCAGGATTTTTTTTTTTTTTTTTTTTTGACGACCCCTTCTGCGACTTTTGGAGCAATTTATAGAAGGAAAATGAACAACCTGTCAGTTCTATATTAAAAATGTTATAACTTTTTATTTATGCTATTTCAGGACTAACCATTGGATTCAATCCTGGACGTGGAGATATATTTTAAATTTCTTATGATTTCAACTGGAAAAAACAATGTTGTGTGACTTCTGCGCGAAAAATTTGAAAATCTTACCAAGTCAGAAAGAATCAAATCCTGCATAAAAAATCTTTATGGTTAAAATCTATGGATATGTTGTAATCAGAAAATATATAAGTTTAATGTACTTGTGAAAAAAATAAATGGGTAATTGTGATCCAAAGTTGCCAGTCTCACTGCGCACTAGCTTCACAGTTCCACCTTAATACAGTGAAACCTCTTTATTGTAAACACCTCTGGGACTGGCAGGAAGTGTCCATAGTAGGCACGTGTTTTTAACATGAAAATTGACCTTTTGGTTTTAAACAACTGTCCACATTTTACAGGTGTCTGCCCTATAGAGGTGTCCACAAGGATATGTTTTACTGGGCGTCTCAAACAGAATCGGTGAAGAAACCCTGCCTTGCTTAACTCCATTGCATACAGAGAAGCAACTACATGAAATCATTGACCTTTGAATTCTTATCATCTGTGACGCCTGCAATAAGGACATAAAATAGTGTGAAATGGCTTTTGAGTCCGCTCCTATGAACCACACTGATGTGTTATTTCCAATAAAGTTTACAATTGTCTTTGGCTTCGACAGGAGGTACGGACATGTTACAACTTTTCATCTGTAGGTTTGTCTGGTCCAGTCACCCGGAGATAAGGTTTGCTCTGCTGTTAACTTATATAACGTGCAATTTGAGGCATCTTCCGTTTCCGAAATGTTCAGCAAATACACCCCCCCCCCCGCTTTTTTTTTTTTTTTTTTACGTTTCGTTTTGATAGGCGGAAGCACAACTTTGCTTTTTCCACAAAGAGCTTGAACTAAGGCAACCAATAGGCACATATACTGAACAGAAATCTGATATTTTTGTGTGCACAAGGCTAAAATTACTTGTCATGCCTCAACCAAGTTACTTGGTTGAGGCTTTGATACTGCTGGAAGCTGTCACATGATGACTGTCCTTTATGATGCCTTTCACTATTTGTTCTTTCTGCCCTAACTCCCGATTATGTGAGCCGACAGTGTAAATAATACACTACGGATCATAAATGTAATTTCTTGCATTACATATGTTACAATGTATAATGTATAGGTCCTTGCACTTTTCAGAGTGGTTTTTTTTTTTTTTTTCAAAAATGAGAAGCTTACGCGTAGGTTTACTGCGAGAAACATGATAAATGAAAGGCGCATAATTGATATTTTAACCCTAGCAAGAGGGCGGTAAATACGCTTAATATGAACAGCTTCATGCCGACCGTTTACCTGGCATCCACTTCGTTGATAATTATCACCGTCTAATATTGCGTCAGGTAAAGTCAGCGTACTTATGTTCATATGTTGGAACCGCCATCGATTTAACTCTGTTTTATCCACACCCTAGGTAGCTCTGCTTGTAAATGTTTCAAACAAATGATCATTATCGTAATCATTATGTTCACCACCGCAGGAAATTATAATTCCTGGCACACAGCTGGTTGATAAACAGGTACTTGTAGATTTGGCTGCCATAATGCTTTAGAAAGGATGTCATTATTGCCGAATCCAATACATTGAATGACGTGTAAATAGAGGCGAATGAAAATAAATGTCCTGCTGAAGGGAACGGTAATTTTTTGCAATAAACGATCATACGGTAGACCACATGGCCATGGCTAGACAGAAGTACTCTTCTAATGTCATTGAGCTGGGCCTTAGGCTTGTACCGTAGGACACACACAGCCGCGACTAATCCTACACATACATCCTCAATATATTAATTGTCCTTTCCTATTTATCGACACAAAACCGAAACTAGATACGGCTAGCTTGTGCGGACCCTGGCCCCCCAAGTGTTTAATAATGATGTAATTGGCCTTGAGCTGGTTTGATAATGATGTAATTGGCCTTGAGTCAGTGCCAATGAAAGCACAAGTGTTCCAATGTATAATGTCCACGACAACACGTATTCAGAAGGCTCGTGGTCCGGAGGTAATTTAAGTCACCTTGAAGGAATGTTCTCTCGGGCAAAGAGGCTGCTCGGCAAGTAATCGTCTTTGGGCTCTCAAGTCATCACTGTTCATGTTGCTTCATTTTACATTTAAGCATCGATCATGATTCTTTTCGGCATTGTCTCTTCAACATGTGCTTAGAGCAAATTTAGGGAAATCCTTTTTTTTTTAATTTGCTTGTTTTGGTAACCTTATGGATTGTGGATGTCGTCATTAAAAACGCGGGTTTTTTTCACCTTACCCTCCAATGGTAAAAACGGGTTTATTTATT
>OZ026627.1:22276872-22301872 GCA_964020975.1 Hermodice carunculata
TCCCTGCGTTTTTCCACCTCCAGGATATCACACATACCACCAAATATAATGTATAATTGCTCTTTATTACCAAGCTGGACAAAATCCGGAAACACACCGCATATTTGTTGAAACAATCTCTGTCTTGAAAACTGATACTTGCTGCAAACCATGACAAAAATGCTGAATATTTTCAACTTGACCACTATTACACATAGTACATACACGGGATTGATTAGGCAGTCCTCAATATCTACCTGTATTTTCATTTAAGATATGTTCACCAAACATTAATTTTACTGATTTCGTAATACTTCCCAAAAATTGAGGTTTTTCCCGTGCAATTTGCCACCACAAATGTGGTTCAATATTAAATACCACGTTCCGAAATATTTCTTATTTAGTTTTACACGTCACAGACAATTTCCATTCACGTTTTTCAGGTTCGAACACTTTTCTTTTCACTTCTTTCTTCCACACTAATTTGTTTGGAAAAACCCTTCCGAGATCTAAAATTTCCATCGTTGTGTCTATGGGACCGTATTTCTCGAGATACTTTATAATAGACCCTGCTACAGTGCCATCAATGTGCTTGTCTTATACCTGTATTGAAAAAAGATGGTTCACAAGCATCTTTCTCTCCCTTGATGTAACTGGGAGCCTAAGCAAGTTACCACAGTAACACAATTTCTTGACTGGTATTTCTCCCTCCACGGTAATCCAACTATCAATAATAATAATAATGATAATAATAATAATAATAATAATAATAATAATAATAATAATAATAATAATAATAATAATAATAATAATAATAATAATAATAATAATAATAATAATCTTTATACTGGATAGCCCGTTGAGCCAGAGACTTCTTCCACAAGGACCAGTGGGCAGATCTTGGCCCAATCAATATCAACTTAATGTGGCAGGAAAGAGTACCCAGAGGAACCCACGTATCTCAGCGCGCAATGCGACAAAAACGAGCCAAGATATGAAGAGAATAAAGTACCACTGATGAATAATGTCAGTGCAAGAATGAGACAAGGCATAAAGGTTACATACCTAATCTATAGCCTCTTCTTCGAAAATGACAACAGAATTAAAAGCTGAAATGATGATTGGCCATCTCTGATAGCAAAAGGAACGGAATGTCCTGTTTGGCTGCTTCCCCATGAAAAAAAAAAGCAGCAAAAATATTTTTTGAAACTGCGCCATATAATGCGTAAAGTACGTGTCACATTAATTTTTTCTTGCATTTGATTGGTTATTCTTCTCCGTCTTCTCCTTCTCTACTTTGGTCTATGAGTTAATTTTGTTTTAGGATGTTCTATACACGTATTTCATACTTGTTTTCAAATCTGGTTCATATATTTCTTGGGAACACATTGGTTAGTCAAGAAATCTGAAAAGTGCTGTTGAGTAGCATTCACAGGTAGGTGTGTTCATATATTTTTGGCATACTTTCGTTCTCTTTTATCAACATTTACACGATGATGGTGATGGTGATGATAATGATGATGATGATGATGATGACGACGACGACGACGACGACCACGATGATGACGATTTACTCGAGTATCTATCCCTTTACAAGCGGGGCACCAATTAATCAGGGTTAATTCCAAGGTGCGCCAAAGATAATTGTATTTTGACCGTTATAATGTTAAATGGTAATAAGCTGACCATGTGGTCAAACGTGAAAGGGGAAAGACAGGGGGAGAGATCATCATCATCATCATCATCATCATCATCATTATTATTATTATTATTATTATTATTATTATTATTATTATTATTATTATTATTATTATTATTATTATTATCATCATTATTATAAGATAAGGTATGAGGAGAAACCGGTTGATGGTATGCCTCTAGATTTATCTTAGGAAGCACGGGACCTTGCGTTCAAACTGAACGGGAAGAAGTCTCAACAGGGCACACTCTCTCAGTGACAAGAGTGCTTTTTATTGACTGTGGGATGAAAATGTAAAACGAGTTCAAGGTATCATCCCGACATTGATGTTTACAAAGTTAAATTTAATATCCAACTTGCATTAAAGAGGCATGCCAGAAAATCGCAAGATTTGGTCAATGTCACATTATGCATGTTCCGAGCCACCCAGGCACACTTGAAGATTTTATAAATTTTCTGCTTACAGGTATATCCAGCAGAAGGCACGTATCCACGGCGTGCTGACACATGCAATAAACAAATGAATCTGGCATGGATGGAAAAATGAATTTACACCTGAGTATGGTTAACTTGCTTTTGGGTAGTCTCTATTTCCTTTGATTCTATTTCCTTGAAAACTGGCGCCAACCATATTGTACTGATAATGTAATGAGTATCAATACACGGAGTGACAGGCTGATTGTCACACACATCGGGTACCTAAATTTGGCGCTCAACGAGTGCTCACAAGAGAATAATTACCACGTTAGAATGTACTAGCTTACACACCGACGTCGATGACTTTCAACGACTGCCATCTTTACCTGCCTCCTCATTACGTATCTGTGATCCAAGTCTAGAAATGAACCCAGTCACAACGAGGTCCTCAAGTGGATGAGGGCGGAAATCTAAAAATAACCCCATTAAAGTGCAGCAAGCGTTTTCTTGATGAGACAGGCATAATTTACAACATGCCGAAAGCCGACATGCGCAACTGAGATTCCAATGTGAATATTTACTCCGCAGAGACCTAACAGTGGTGTACCGGTTTGCAACTTTTCCCTCATTTAAAATTACAAACAGGTGTCTGATGTCGTAAAATAGTGTCATCTACTAGGGACTTCAATGCTATCATTCACAAAAGCATACCGAGAGTCAACAGGTTTCCTACAGGTTGAAATGCTGAAACATAAAAGATATTGACTGGCCACCAGCAAGCGTTGGTTGCAAGCTAAGCCTTAGGCTGAGACGTCACCACGATAGGCAAATTCAACATGGCAGGCATGTTACTACATGTATCACATGCAAATAAGAAAATAAGAAATGGTACTTAATATGTGTTATGATCTCTTACCTCTATATATCCTCTTTCCCTAGTAATATATACACATTAAGATATTATCCGGGTCTAATAGGGCCATGGTAATCAAATATGTCTAATTCATTTCTGACCTGTCAGCTATTGCTGACCCAAATATTCAGACGTCATGCCGACATATTTTGATAAAACTTGGTGCAAGCAAGGTGATGACAATACATTTTGACTACTGCAAGAATATTTTCCTGATGCAAGCAATAACTTTTAGGTCCAAATTAAAAGGAAATTATCTTGTTAAGTTGTTACCCGACTTTGAATTTTAACCTCTAAAATCTGCTATCTTGCAAAAAAAAATAAAATAAAATAAAAGAAAAGAAAATCCACGTTTCTTGCAAAGGCCCACTTTTCCAACATGGGGTCTATTCCCGGCACTTTACACATGGGATGCATCGCAAAGCATACGAATCCATAATACAATGGGGGTGGTTGGGTAGTAGCAACCCTGTGTCCATGTTCCAGCCAAAAAGAAAGGAACCCCGTAATTCCATATTAAAGGGGAAGGACCCTTTCAATTGTGATAAAAAAGTGCAGAATTTGCCCCAGAATGCCCAGAAATAATTTTGCACAACTTAAAATATCAATAAGTATGAAAAATGGCACAATGTATGAAATCAAAAAGTTTGGTTTTTGAAATCTTATGATGAAATGGACTGTTCTATTATTCTACGTCTTATTTTTCATCACTCATTATCAGACGACTTGTATATTGGAAATTTAACCCAGTCCATTCCCAACTTGTACCCTCTTGAAAGCATGGACACTTGTTGATAAAGTTAAGCATGAATGAGTCCTGGGTCTGTCTTAAAGTAAAATGCCAGAGCAGCATCTGATTGGTGGATGTTCCAAACAAGCAACTCTTGCATCTTCAGTGGGGTGTTGGGTGACAGGTACCCTGTAAACTGACCATTAATCTGGACCCATTAAATGCACCGACTGTTATATAAGTGATAAACCACTTACCACAGCCATTCCATGTGATCCGAAGCTGAGAGATCAATAAACACAGGGCTGGTCATTTTGCATGGATCCATTGATACAAGGACTCTGTGGTTGGCTTTTCCCGCAAGATCGGCCACCATTCACATGGCAACAAGGACTGAGCATTCACTTTTGCTAGATGCTGAGCCAGTATATTAACCAGTTATGTAATATTATACACAGAATGATGGAACAGCATATAATACAATTTGAATTGATACAAAAGTCATGAAATCAGGATTTGGTAGGGTCATAGGAAATATACTTGTGCCCTATTTTGTCACTGTTTATCTCTAATTTCAGTGGCAAGCACATCAGAAACTGTTATTCAATGTTGTAACCACAGATAAAATACCGAAATATGACATATTCGGGTAAATACACATGCATTTTGAGATGATCGCACCTCAATACTCCCAAGTAGCAGGGAGCAGGACGTACCCATGCTTCTTTGTTTACATAAGCACTGCCCAGCTTCGCAACTGAGAACCAGGCTGCTGATTGAACCCCTAATCTCGCATCTCATTAAACGCGGGTCAGCATCTCAGCATTATGTATGAGGGCTAAATTGAAATATTGAGAGATAAAACCTGATGGTGTTTATTGGTCTTTGATCTCCTAGTAAAGTGCAATGACGAGGTCTCATTTTTGCAACATCTCAACTCGACTGACAAAGTAAAAGGGGGTCAATACGTAAAACCTATTACTCAAATTGTGCATTTTCTTATTTCCTTTAACTTTGGAACTGAGATATGTTACAGAATATTTATTAAGCTGATGTATAAGTCGCCAATACGCCGCACTGCAGATGAAATAAATGATATATCTATTATAATCTATTACAGTTTGAATGTTGGATGTTCGGATACTGTTTCACCCCAAATAATTATTTTACGCCTTTCAAATTTATCGCGGCGACTATTTGTTGTGACCTTTCATTTGTGTTGACCATTTAACCCTCACATCAAGCAGCTGGTTTTGCAAAAGGCTACTCAGATAATCTATATATTGACGATAACAAACACATTATGGATGTTCAAAATATATATACGAAAGATACGCGTTTTTTTTACGATAAACTAACTAGGATATATTGCTCATAATATCTATAATAGCCTTGAACATTCTTAAGAAACTCGTATGATATGTCTAGACATTTCTTAGGCTTTCGACAAAGTTTAGCAGGCTGGCGTCTTTTTTAAGGTAAATCAGCTGGGAATTTCTTTTACCATAATGTCATGGATCGAATGTTGTCTTTCAAATTGATTCCCGAGTGGTCATTTATGGCCAAACGTCCTCTTGACTACCAATTGAAGCTGGCGTACCCCATACTGGTTCCACTTCTCTTTTGTTGTACCTAAAGGATCTCGTTGACGATATTTCCTGTGAATTGCGGCTCTCCGTGGATGACACAATTTGCTAGAAATGGTTCAACATCCAACGGAATCTGATCAACACTTTAGTAGAAACCTCAATCATATCCAAAACTGGGGAAAATTATGGCGTGTCATCTGTAATGCCCTGAAATCTTTATCTGTTGTGTTCACTGCCAAATTCATTAAACCTCAACATCAATTTATTCATCCCGGTCCGTCAGCTATACCTGAGGCAACTGCTTACACCCATTCAGGCATAACTCTTAGCAGCAATTTATCTTAGCATACTCACATAACCCGGATTGTAAATATAGCCAGCCAGTGCATTGCTCTTCTTCGCAAGTTTAAACTCAAACTTTCCTGAAAAACCCTGTTCAGGCTTTATTTTTCTGTGGTTAGACCAATTCTAGAATATGGTTGTGCTCTCTTGGATAACTGCGGTCAAGATTTACTTGAATCTATTCAGTATGACGCGGCAAAAATATACACTGATGCCCTGAGACACACTTCTCATATCAAACTTTGAGAAGAACTTGGATGGCCTACCCTCGCTAACCATCGTAAATACTTTATATTGAACTTATTTACCCCTTCTTCTCTGTCCAATCGCCTGCCAACTATTACCTTTGGTCGAGCAACACGTCATTCTACACGAATACGCAGCATCCAGTGCAGGACGCTTCGTTTTGACAGGTCTTTCCGCCCTGATACTATCAAACTTTGGAACACCTTACCTACGGATATCGGAGATTTTAGCTCGCTCCAAATCTTCAAATCAAAACTCAAGACAACCCTGCTTCCGGTGGACGATGGACCCGATTTCTTTTCTTACGGGCATCGTTTTTAAAATATCAGCCTAACACAACTACGGCTTAGCTTCTCTAGGCTTAACTTTGACCTGTATAAAGTAAATGTAATTGCAAGTGCTATTAGCTTTGCTCTTTCAGGACTGAATATGTCCCCTTTTTTTTCTTTTGTTTTTTTTTTTGTTTTTTTTTTTTTTTTTTTTTTTTTTGGTTGTTTTTCTGTTTGTTTCTTTTTTTTGTTGTTTTTTTGTTTTGTTTTTTTATACTTTTTTGTGGTTCTTTTGTGTCTTTCTCTTAATTATGCCTTCCTTAGAAAGAAACTTTTCGATAATACACTACCTCTCACAGCTGCGGACGTTCACCCTACATGATAATCCTCATGATAGGGAAAGATTGACTCATTTTTCCTCTTTGGCAGCAAGGAACTATCAGATCTTCTAAACATGCACATATCTGACACAGTACAAAATTATGTGGTTGAAAGCAGACGATTTGTTTACAAACCCCCTCCATAATCAAACAGTATTATTCTCTCTTCAATTTTACATCAATGTGACCTACTGACTAAATTATATAAGAAAACTTCTCTCCATACTGTCTATGTAATGATGTATAGCTATGAGTTGACCAAAATAAAACACACACACACACACATACATACGTACATAATTACGAATAATTAATGTTACATGAAATGAACTTGCAAGAGATATTTACATTTCATATCAAACACACCCACACACGGTCAGTAATTCCATTTCAATATAAGGTACAGCACCATATATATATACATACATGCATACATACATACATACATACATATATTTACTTGCATAAATACTTTTAGATTCTAGTCTCGATAGTGAATAGTATACCTAGTATCATTACGTTTTACTATAATCTCAGTTTTCAATGCTCTTTTCACTATTGCTATTTTAGGGTGGAGGCATATGGAGTCCCGTGGGCTTTTGATGAAGATTTTATAAAACCTTCTCAGAAATGTTAAATACATCTGAAATAACAGAAAAATATATGTTGGCACTTTGCCAACCTGTAAGATTCAAAATGGCCGCCATTTTTCAAAATGGCTGCCAAATTTCTAATTTTTGTCCAATTACAGGTCCCTTAAAGGTCCTTGCAGTATAAAGCACCTTATTTGGGTATTTATTTTCATAACTCCCGGCTATAAAGTTGGATTTTTATCTTCAAATTGAATCTTAGTCAATTTAGGCTCATATTTGTCTTAAAAGTATCAAATCATTGGATCAAAAGAATGTAAACCGAACCGAGATAAATGACTTTATTTTGAAACAATATCATGGACCAGTATATTACAGGCATCATCACCTCCCTTACCAAGTTCATACTTGTGTGACTAGTGTACCTATTTTAAATTAGTATCATTCATCTTCATCATCGTCACTCTCATATTATGAGTTTACATTGGAACAGTATTATGAGACAAGCGTATTGCTACAATAAATGGCATCATCACCTCCATAATATAGTTCATATTTGTATGATTAGGATAATTATTTCTAACTATCGTCATTCTCATCTTCATCCTTGTCACTCTCATATTGTGAGTTCACATTGAAACAATATTATGTATGACACATTAAAGTGTATTGCTACAATAAATGATATCATCACCTCCTTTACCCAGTTCATATTTCTATGATTAGGATAAATATTATAACTATCATCGTTCTCATCTTCATCATTGTCACACACGTATTGTGAGTAAACATTCAAACAACATTATGACACATTAAAATGTATTGCTACATTAAATGACACCGTCATCTCCATTACCAAGTTTATACTTGTGTGATTAAGATAGCTATTTTAACTATCATCGTTCTCACCTTCATCATTGTCACTCTCATATTGTGAGTTGTGGTCTCCAGCTGGTGACTGTCCTACACAGTGGAAGCTGGCCGTATCTGGTGATTGCTATATACAGTGGCAGTCTGCCATAACAGTTGGCTTGTTCAGTTGGACGATGAAGATGAAAGCAGTTCATCATAATGACAGTCATCAATATGTTGGATCTACTTTTGGTACTTCATCCAAAATTTATCATTCATGCCAGTTGAGCCACAGGCAAGAAGTTCACCAAGATCAAACTGTAGTACACAAGTGATATGTGAACGGTTCTACATGTGCTGTACATGGCAATGACCAGCTAGTAGAATATGCTGAGATGCACCTTGCATTATTATTAGGTGGGATGAATGTACTGGGCTGAGGGTGGGGGGACACCTTACGACCAAATTTAGTAAATTTCATTTTCTAAACACATAAATACTGACTACAAAAGTTTCCATTCTGTTAGATACTGCCGAGATTTGATATTTTTTAGTGGTTACCTGGGTGTTTAACCCACTCTGGCTGAGAATAGGCTAATAGAGTTAGTATATTTTTACATTCGGCACATAAAGTGCTGGAGGGTATTGTCATCCCCTACATCGTCAGTCAATTGGTTTATCCGTCTTGTCAATGTTACCTTGATGTTTAAAGAAATATTCACCATAGTTGTACCAAATTTTTATCGGAGATGCAACTTGTAATGGACCAGTTTGCTATTGAAAACTAGCATCCTCTTATTACTTTTTAACCTTTAATCAAACTTTTTAAGCATTTATTTCAAGGCCGTCTGAGTGGCGCACAACGGGATGATTTTACCATATTATCTCCAAAAATATTCACCATAGCTTTACTAAACATTTGTCATAGAAGATCCTTATTCATGACCAGGTTCCTATCGAAAACAGGCTTCCTCTGATTATTTCTTTACTTTTTATTAAACATTTAAAGTATTTATTAAAAGGCCGCCTGAGTGGCGTCAACCCTGACGATGCTACCGCGATATCTCATACAACTTTAATTGCACCTTTACCAAATTGTTGTCAGAGATGCATCTTCTATTGGACCAGGTTCCCATTAAAAACTATCATCCTCTTAGTATTTATAAACTTTGTATGAAACTTTAAAGTATTTATTTCAAGGCCGTCTGAGTGGCGCACAAGGAGACAATGTTACCATAATATCTCAACAAGGATCTATCGCAGCTGCATCAAATTTTCATCAGAGATTGCTAAAAATAACGATAAATTAAATATTCACCGAAAAAACTGATTGTAATAGGATTGGAGAGAAGAAAATTAATGTATGTTTAGTTCTATGGTTGAATTTTTAATCCTTGACCGGGAGCGTGAAATGAATCAAGACAGATTGAGAAAATGTACAAAACCAGTGTATTTATGAACATTATAATTTTCTGTTGTCAACAAAAAGTTATAAAAAAAAACAAATTTCATTAGAGATGGACATTAGTAAGGACTATGTTCCTATTGAAAACCAGCTTCCTCTCATTATTTTGAAACTTGTTATAAAACTTTTGAAGTATTTATTTGACGCTCTCTGATCATGATTCAGATTCTTCCCTTCAACAATGAATTCAATACATTTCAATTGTTAGGTAATAATCACAGACATATATATGAACAAATGCAAAACAAAAAATAGGAGAAATAGTACATTATTACCACAGAGAACAGATAGTCAGGATGACCCAGCTAAGAATGAAAACATCCGCTCTCGGATGGGCCACCTAAATAAATTTACTTGGCAAGTTAACACCTTGCTTCAGAACAAAGCACCACATGTGTGTTAGGACAGTTAAACTGAGTCAAAGATAACATAATTACATACAAATATACTTTTTGAATCCTCATTACAAACAAACCAATTTGGAATAGTACAGGTTTCATAGTATTGGTCTATGTAAAGTCTTTTAACATATTCAGAGAGAGAGAGAGAGAGAGAGAGAGAGAGAGAGAGAGAGAGAGAGAGAGAGAAGTGGACACTGTTACCATAATATCTCAAGAAGGATTCATTACAGCTTCATCAAATTTTTGGTGCAGTTACACCGTATTATGACACATGCGAAGTCTCAAAAAAAAAAAAGAAAAAAAAAAAGAATTGGGGAAAAAACGTGGGCGCCGAGGGTAATCCTTATCTGAATGCTATTTTCTTATTATGAGGTGGGCACTAAACACCTATTCCATGCTTTGAAGAGGTGTAAATTCATGGGGCTGGTTATAACTCTTTAGCTCTCATCTATAATTGTTATTCAAAATGTTTTCTGTGGACAAAAGTCAATTTCTATATAGTTGGCCACTTTAAGGGCAATTAGAGGACTAAACCTCAGAATTAATGGGGTTAATCAAGAATATCTAGAGGCCTTGCTACAGTTATTGTGCAAAACGTCTTTGCAAATAAATGTGCTTGGATTATGGCAAGAATGTGTTGGGTCTTTCAATATAAATGAATACTCAGCAAGTAATCTAAAAGCACTTGGGACACTATTTCTCCAAGCAGTTAGCTCATGCAGATCCACCCATCAGCATGCCAGCACCATGCATTAGTCCCGGACCACCACTTTAGCAACTATACAGGGAATCATTCTGTCAGCACACCAATACAACCATACAGACCTGCAAAATACATTCAAACAACTCGTTAAGTTAAAATAGGGAGCAATGATTTGAACTGATGATCTTGGATCAGATGAGGAAATCGTATTGATCTAGACCAAAAGGGTAATGAGAGATATAGTTAAATATCAACAGGTTTTGATGCATAGATTATAGGCATGCATTTTTTAGCATATCAGCCGTCTTGAAATTTGGTTGGCAACAACTGGTGTTAAGTTTCAAGATTGAAAATCATGACACAATGTTGTTACATTGTTCATGACACAATGTTGTTACATGGTTGGACTATGATATATAACTCTTAGATAATGTTAGTTGGAGAATATTGGTTCTTTATGAAAAATGACATAGTGGCTTGGGGGTGGGGGTGGGGGGAGTGGCGGTGGGCAGCCATTATGAGGAAATTGTGGCTATCTTGAATTGTGATAACTACAGTGGTATACATACCCTCATTGATGCCAGTAACAAATAAAATAGAGGCCAAATTTAAATCAACTATTTTAACGCTAAACATTTATAAGAAACATGGAAAATAATGATAAAATTTTTCAGATATTTCAAATTTTGGTGTCCAATAATATTCAGGTTTAAGGTAAAAGACATGACTAATGTTTCTGGATGACAAAAGGTTAAAATTTGATTCTTAGATCTATTAAATCGAACATTTCGGACACATTATATAACATAAAATATCATTATGTTTGAAGTTTGGCGGCCATTTTGGAAAATGGCGGCCATTTTGAATCTAACAGGAAGGCAAAGTGCCAACATGGTTTTTTATGTTCTTTTGGGTATAAATAACATTTCTGAATAGGTGGCATAAAATCTTTATCAGAATCCCTCGGGACTTAAAATCATGATATATGCTCCCACACTATTTGTATTATGATGATACCAATATTTTCCATGTATACGATCTGTATGGCAACATTGTTTGTAATGTCTGGTGCGTATTGCATGTATATTGTATGTCTCTCTGTGTCTTAAGAACCCATATATATTTGTAATTTTTTGTACTAAGGTTTTTTTTAACGGACCCTTGTTGAAGCACAGCTAGTTTTCTAATTTTTTTTCCTGGTGACATAAGCAAACAAAACAAACGACAACTATCATTAATAAATTATAACAAAGGTATTTTTAAAACTTTACAAACATAAATAAAACAACTGTTCAATATCACCGTTTAGCATTTTTGCCTGTTTTTGAAACATCTAGGAACGAACTGATTTTTGCTTACTAACAGAAAAAAAAACTCTTGTGGTACTGAAAATTTACACTTTTATTCTTTATTGCGTTAATGGTGGATGTTGCCGCGATGTGATCTTCTGAACATAAGACACCGACACTGTTTACAAATTTACTTCATCTGAAAACTATTAACTGTCCTATTTTCAAGCTTTACTGAGCGCACTTTGCGCTCAAAGTGCGTATAGCAAAACTGTTGATCTGGACACTTTTTTACGTTCTCCTGAACTATGGGCATATCAGTACTTGAAGCAAAGGTCTGTTTACAAGATATTGCATCTGGTACCGGTCTGTGACTTCAAAGCACATCGACCTTGGTTGCAATGAAGCAAGCAATTCAAAATCTAAACAATCTTAGGCCATGACAGAAAAAAGGAAAGCAACTCATTTTGCAAATACAGGATGCATGCAGTAGTCCGTGTGTAATTGTGGCTATGTTGCAAACATGTGGTGTATATTTTACGGAAATGCTAATATCTAAGTAGAGTAGACCTCATAAATAGTCTCACATTTTACGAATAATTAATGTTACATGAAATGAACTTGCAAGAGATATTTACATTTCATATCAAATACACCCACACACGGTCAGTAATTCCATTTCAATATAAGGTACAGCACCATATATATACATACATGCATACATATATATATATATATATATATATATATATATATATATATATATATATATATATATATATATATATATATATATATATATAGTAATTTGTAAAGGGGTGGTTACTTAAACATTTACACGACGACTTCAGGTTATAGTGTTTCGATTTCTGATCATCTCTCCCCCATCTCCGCATGATCTTTTTACCACATGGACAATTTACTACAATTTAATATAATGTCACGGTCAGGATCAATGTAAATACCCTGGACGCACCATTATTGTAGCCCTTTTCCATAGGTATCCTTCCCTTTGTTAAGGATGAAGCTGTGAAAATAGTGCGCAGGGAGACTGAAATCTTTTTCACAAGTGCATTAAACCTATATATTTTCTGATCACTACATATCCATTGATTTGTATCCATAGAGTTCATTTGCAGGATTGGAACTTATTGGATTTTATAGAATTCTTTCTGATTTGGTGTGAGTTTCACATTTTTCGCGCAGAAGTCACACATTTTTTTTTTAAGTTGAAAACAGAAGAAATGTATGATATACATCCATGTCCAGGATGGAATTCAGTGGTTAGTCCTGAAATAGCATAAACAAAAAGTTATAAAACCTTTGATTTAGTCCTCACAGGTTGTTCATTTTCCTTCTATAAATTGCTCCAAAAGTCGCGGAAGGGGTTGTCAGAAAATTAAAATTCCTGGGAACCGTTCCTGGATATGATATTTTTCTTTTAATGTCCATTGGTTGTAATGTGATAGGGCAATTCGTACGTTTGTGAGGCGAGATACAAATTGCAGAGGTTGAGCAAAAAACAGTGCCGAGAAAATCGCATTGGAAGAAAAGATTGCCAATTCTTATGCAGTTACGGTTGTAATATGACCCAAACTCATTTCTTCTGTCCTGTGTTTTAATTATTGTGTGAAATAAACTTGTAGCTTTACGTCTGTGCTGTTGTCATTAAACAAAGGGATGTTTTGTGGCTTAAATCTCAACTTTTTTTAACTTCGGAACACCACACTTGGCTTGTTTGGGTGTGGGTTCACATGTGGCTTTCCATATTTGGGGACCAGTAACTAGGTTGTGCTAATTTGTTTTTACATCGATAGAGAATTTCAAAGTAATCAGAACAATGGTAGTGATAAGTCTGAACTGGCCCATTCTTCTCTCCACGGCTAATGATTTCCTGTGAGTGACCCTAGTCAATAGCTGAATTGGTTCCCAGGAGTCATGGACTAATGAATGTGCAAACAATGACATGGTTCGTTACCATGCCCATGCAAACAAACCCATGTGCCCGGCGCTGTTTGAACTTTTCCTTGTGAACAAAAGTTTTAAGATAAATTATCTCATATGAATTTTATGTTCACATATCTGAGTTTTGGGAGCATGTAGTTTAAGTATCAGATTATCCAAAAATTTGAAAAAGTGATTAGAGGTTATCCAAAGGTGCCAGCTTCAGATCATCCACCTTTAGGGGGCAGTTTTCTGTATGCATCATCATCATCATCATCATCATCATCATCATCATCATCATCATCATCGTCGTCGTCGTCGTCGTCGTCATCGTCGTCGTCGTCATCGTCGTCGTCGTCGTCGTCGTTGCCCCTTCTACTCCTCCTCCTCCTCATAATCATCATCACAACGTGCAGTGATAGGACATAAGCATCTGGACACTGACTGCCCTCCGCGGTACACTCCTGCATGGCGCTTAGTTTTGACCGAGAAAAGCTGTTAACTCATTACATGGTACTCTTTGTGACAAAAAAAGAAGCAGACATTTGTGGCATCATGTGCTTCATGGTCAAGTTTCACGGGAAAAAAGTTTCATACCGATATATCCAATATATAGCCTTTTTTATAAATCAGCACAAACTACATTAACATGGAACGCTGATAATAAACTTGCCGTATGATATGGACATATTTCTCCTATAAATCAAACAAGCTTACCAGAAATAACTTTCAAAGGTCAAGCGCTTCGCCTTCATTCTGTATAAAGCACTGTTATGTATGGTCCACAGACACCTACTCCAGTTGAAGTTAAATGCCTTAAGTTAATGACTTTCTGTTTGACTTGGGAAAGAAAACTACAACATGATGATTTCTGCATGCTTAATATTTGTACAGTTCTTGTCCAGAGTACTCCATAAGCTAGCTGGTGTGTACATAACGTCTTTGCTCTATTCCCTAGTGGTTACTTATGCTAATTGGTCTGATAACGAGCGTCATCTTCCCAGTTGTGGGTCTCTTGGCTGTATTGATCCATCTGTGCATAATCAAAATAAAGTTTTCATTCAGATTCTGGTCATTATATACCTTCTTAGTATAACAGTTTATCAGTGGCACGATGGTCCTGCACGGTTTCACAAATTGTATATCAAATACACAGTTTTGTTCGAGTTTGAAAGAGGCGTCACTGGTACGTTATTTAGTCTGACTATACCGAATATAATGACTATTTGTAATCAGTGTACGTAATTGAAACTGCAAGGCATAAATACAAATTATGACATGTGCAAAAACTGTACACATTTGCTTATTTTCAGCCAGATCTTTCTGGATTTTTTTCAGTGAAGTGATGGGGGGAGGAGTCGGTGCATCACCATGTTGTCAATGAACCAGTCAGTACACATGGTTGTCACAGATACAAGGAGCAAACAAGTGTCGAGATTAGAGAACTTAAGAGAATTTCCGTAGCACGTAGATAGGATCAATGAACCAATATGACCAGCATTCACTCATAAACCTTATCCTTAACCTTACAATTAACACTGAAGCAACAAATTTCTTTGGAGTTCAGATCAATCGAGGCTGCACCAATAAAATCTACTGCCCTGGACACAAACTTGTAGAATATTTTCTCACACAGGTTTAACCAAGCTGTCGGGAAAAGCTTAAATTTGTAGAAACTTTAAAGTGCAGTGTATGTCTGTGTTTAAAAGATTCGTGTAGAATGCATGTCATACCGGCACGAACACAACAGAATGGCAGCAGTTTGATGCCGGTTATCAACGTATATCTGTGGCCTTACTTTCTACAATGAACCATCACCAGTACATTCTATGTTTGTTGATGTAAACTTCTAGAACGCGTTACAAAATCTGTTGATCAAAATGACCGAGAGTCATGTTTTTTTCTGCGCTCATGTCATGTCAAACACTTGTGACCACGGTTTACGAGGTGAATGTCGGCGACAGCCTTTCGCTGATTATTTCATTGCGTGATGTTTTGCGATCAGTAAACTAAAATATAGGAACAGGACCTCATATGATAGTCACCTTGCGATTCATTAATTTGTTTTGGGGCATTAAGCAGCTGTCGTTCGGTATCCGCATAACCGATATCTCAGAAATAATAAAGAAAAGCAAATTAAAGTGAGTATGTATTACGTGACTTCGTGTTCCAAGGGATTCTGCTGATATGCCTGTTTCAAAAAATTCCTTTTTTCATTTACATGCGGCACCTTTCTATATGAAATAATATTGGACCGGTTATTAAATATCCATTCGCAGCTCACCCAAGGAATAAACATTTCTATTCATTCGAATGGATACAAGACCAACTTCCTGCATGTTCCTCAGCCAACCAGCAGCTTCTGACGGAAACAAGAACTAATATGCAACGACATGATTGAATAGTTTTGGGATGTTAATATGTCAGTCAAAAAATCAAGTGGCCAAAGTCAACTAAAATCAGTTGATAAAAGTGACACTTTATTCTGAAAGACGCTTTCAATAATGCTACGGTGACATTTCCAGGTCTAAGCTATTGTTTACTGTTGATAGCATGTTTTCAATTTGGAGACGAATCCAGGCAACAGGACTGGAACTGCTACTGGACTTGTGTTTTTGGTACCTGTTTTGAATTGTGGGTGTAAACCAGTACATTAAATCTTATTGTGTTTCTCAACAGCTCCAATTCAAACTGAATATGACATGAGAATGTCCCACTCCACAGAATGAAAGAAACGTTTACTGCTGATGGCAGTGCGTCTCTGTAGTAGTCGAGGCTTTCCAGCCATAGAATTAGGGCGAAGTATGACCAGCAGATGAACAGCCTTGGTAAATGGCGTGTGATCAAATTTGTAATGAATGCAGGAATGGCTATTATATATGTACCGATGGTTTTAGATATGCTTTAAATAAAAGTACCATGTGAAACGCACCATACGAAAAGAAATTGAGCCGTTTGACTTAGCTATGTGGGTCTATTGGCCCCGAGAAACCTGTGGCTCGGGCCTGGACCTAGGCATTCGAGACGATTGACAAGATCACAGCAGCTCATGCGAGTCAAGAACAGGTAAGAGACGAAGGTAACTCGTTACCTTATTCAGTTCCATGATGTGACTGAGGCAGCAACTTCACTCTTCGCGCCTTTGGCTCATTGCGCCCTGGGAATGTAGTCGCAGTTGGCAACAATAGAGTTAATAAAGTGGGCCTATTACTGGTGGATGTACCTGTTTAAATCATGAGACAGTAGAATTGGCCATACTTAACACAACACATCATGATTAAAATTACCGTTATGTTTTCAGTTTATTACCACATTACTGAAATTCTTGGCAAATTTGGCGAATCTGATCAACTAGCACCACCGGCATCCCCGGCACGCACTTCAAGGCAGCGTATTTACATTGTTAGGTTATAGTCATGCTGCAAATGTCCCATTGTAAATTGTAAGCTACATATATTTGATAAATTAACCTTCTGTGGACATTAACCATATATCGAAATGGCCGCTGTATGTGGTCGGATGGAGTTGGACTGGTCGTACGCCTGTGCTGCAGGGGCCTCCCTGTTGTAAGAGAGGCTTTGTGTTCGAGGCCGCACATGCGGTGCACGAAGGCCGTTGTTGCGCCGGTGTGCGGTTGGTCCATACCCGCCTCAGCAAGCACAGTGGTAAAATGGACTGTATCATGCTATCGCTACGTTTTATTATGTAATGTATCTATTTTTATGAGACAACTGGATCATGTATATTTTATTTCTATGTATTTCTCCATTTTGAGGTTAATAAAGTCAGTCGATCAATCAATCAATCAATCAATAAGTTGCATGCGACCTGTACAAAGTATCCAACCGGTAGTAATAGCATATGAACCTCGCTGCAATAATGATTACTCTGAACTCTGCGTCCAAGGGTTTTTATGAATGAGAACAGTAGTTTCATTTTTGCGATCCAGAATATATGACCCCACAAAAAACACAATGTTAGAATATTCCAAATAATTAAAAGTGGTAAGAAAAATGTTTTTATACAGTAACTTTTTATTTATTGGAACCATTATTATTTACCACTCTTGGTTAAAAAAAAAAAAAAAAAAAAAAAAGCAAAAAAAAAAAAAAAAAAATCTTCTGTGATTTATCTCAGTCTGTGCTTCCGTGGAGGTACTAAAGAGAAGGGAGACCTTGCTGCATGTTTTATTACCGCCCTGGTAGTATCGTATTACACGCAAAATGAGAATAAAGAAACATGAAAGAAAGATTGTGTGTAATATAATTAACACTTCCCTGATGAGCGTCTGTAAAAGAGCTGGGATATGAAGGCGCAAAAAGGTAGAGTAGGAGCGATGTCGGAGTGTGTTTTTTTGGGTACACCCGAGGACTCGCGGTGAGCGTGTGCTCGGTCCAGAACCATATTTTGGGCTCTCGGACTCTCCAACGAGGAGGCTGGAAACGTACACAGATAGCACTTGCCTTGACCAAATACAAAGTTAAAGCCAAGCAGCAGGCATCACAAAAAAGCGTGTCCAGGACTTGAAGGCTGTGGAACATGCTCGATGGTTTCGCGCGGATTATTCCGTTTATAAATTCATTTGGCAGTCAAAGCTTTGAATTTTACAAATTGAACCTGATAATACTGATTAATTAAGTTATATATTCTGACAGTCAATGACTAGATCGGCTATATGAAGCGTAGTGTGATAGTATTGTGCTTGGGGGGGGGGGGAGGGTCAGAGTACATAGAGATGTAGCACTGTGGGTTCTGTTTGTACAATTTGGCGGACCACATGTGTGATTTTACGACAAGCAGACCGCCCGGGCTCTTTGGTGGTGTTTAAAAATTTCTGTACGTCAATTTCTGATGAAATGTGGTGAAAATATAGATTAAGAAGTAATTGAGTGCGACGTACAGCGGCCTTGGCCGCATCGAGGAGCTGATACGTTAAACAAGTTTGCCATCCAATGGATCCAAGGTCGCACACAGTTTATCAGTCTGTCAGTTTGTTACTTCACAACAAGTGGGATCAACAGATCAAGGCGCCAAACGCTTGCTAAGCCTTTCCCACTCAAATTGCCAAAAGCGCCCGGATATAAGTTGCCATCTGCTTTAACTTTTTTGCTAAATTTCTCGTCACTTGAAAACATGTTTACTGACATTTGTATGTAAGGCCAGTCGTGTTAAAAAAAAAAATGGGTGTTGATTATTTACGTCATAAATGAATTGAACAAGTTGCTAATGGAAGCGGAGAGTAAATTTGGGGAGAAACTTCCCGGAGGACTGCAATGTAGAATATAAACGTATGGTTAATGGGAGTAAATTTGGGAAGAAACTTCCCGGATGACTGCAATGTAGAATATAAACGTATGGTTAATGAGAAAAAATTTGGGAAGAAACTTCCCGGAGGACTGCAATGTAGAATATAAACGTATGGTAAATGGGAGTAAATTTGGGAAGAAACTTCCCGGATGACTGCAATGTAGAATATAAACGTATGGTTAATGAGAATAAATTTGGGGAGAAACTTTCCGGATGACTTCAATATAGAATATAAACGTATGGTTAATCACCCTTTGCTTGGTGGAGCCTGAACACCGAATAAATAGGAATTCTTCAATCAACATTTTTTCTCATGGTATTGGGAATCACAGAAAACAAACAGGGCATAATTTGCTGATCCTTTCGGAAGACTGTGCGTGAGCTAACCACTTGTATGGAGACCTAACAGACTTGTTTGTTGCTCCAAGTTTCTGTGTGATCTTCATAAAACTGGACAACGTGCCTGCTAAGGTCCTCACAACCATGCTCCTACGCAGCTTGAGCACACGGTATTTCCCACGGTTTTCCATTTGTTTTCCGGACGGGGATCCTATTCTTGTAGTGTAAAATCGATCGCATGTGGAATTTCTCGGTTTCCAGTATATTTAATTCGTTAAACCTTAATTATAAATGTGTCAGTGACTGGTCTGCATCTTTGACGCTCTTTGTCTGTGGTACAAATTTCTCAAATGGATTTTATATCACACAACTCATGCAACCAATATTTCAAAGGTCTTTCCATGTAGGCAGTGAATCATAAACATGTGGAGCTGTATGTTTGGTTCACTGTACCTGATATTGCAAAACTATAATCCCTTTGGAATTCCTTTACCCAGCTTTAACCCAAAGGGCCTTAACCAGTTAACCAGTTCTTCACGTTTGATGGTTTGTGATTCTGCCGTAGGTCAATTTAATACAACCATAGCAAATCAAAGTATATGATCGTGGCAACCTAGGGTAAACATACTGAAGAAATGGGTGGGTAAACGGATAAACTACTCCATATAATATACAAATTCAAATACACTTTACAGTATCCACACGAATATGTTACAAACCATGAATGACAAGACAAAGGAAGTGATCAAAGCAGCACATGCGCGCCATCTCCTGGGATACTATACCCTGCCGCATCATGTTCTACAGCCCTGAACGAAATGAGTGACAAATGACAAACTGACTAAAGGATAGGATAGCAATGTACCACAAGAACTTACACCTCATATCCCATAGTGCTTGAGGTGACAATTACCCTGTCGCTTTATCACATCACAGCGTGTTTGTCGAAATGCATCTTGGGGGATCGCCATCGACAAACTCAGCCACCAGTTCAGAGTCACAATGGAATAGTAAGTTGGATGCAGTGCTGACTCTTGCCAGCGTGATTCACGTATGTTCAAGTTGCAATCAGAGAAAGTTAGAAAATGCTGAAGAAGACACTAGGACTCAGCTTTTGCCAGTTGCTGTCCGACAAAACAGATAAGAACAACCTGGATCAAACTTAACAGAAATGAAAACCTCCATGGACTCGGTCATGAAAGCCTTCCAGCATTGAGCAAGCGGATAAAATGTTAAATACTACTATTGCAGGGGGTAGTTTTGCACGCTGTTTTCATCAAATATGAAGAGGACATCGTTCACACTGCGACCACATCCGTGTTATACTATATGCGCTGCTTTGACCTTGTGCCCGACGATCCCCCAAGATGCACTACGGGAAACACGCTCGCTCTGACATTCAAGGTAATCAGGGCCGTAAATGTCACCACATAAAATCCTTGGATGGCAGTCAAAAGTTGTTTCCAAGCACAAATAGACAGGCGACGACACTCCCACATTATCAAAACCGGGACCCAAAACACATACTAATTAAGGTGAAAGAATCTCTGATAAAGAATAATACTCGCAAGGAGTAATTCAATTAAGACCCTCAAAAAAGAAACGACTCTTAATAGATCTCTTTATACGATACATCAACTCAAACGCCTTAAGCCATACACCCTTCAATATCGATACAAAGATAGAATAAACCATGGTAGAATGAAAGAATGTGTTGATGAAGGGAAGAATTCTTGTATGGATGGATAAAAGGGTGGATGATGGATGGAAAAAAACTACCCAGGTGGCGGAAAGGAGAGAAACAAAATTTGTCACAAATTGATTAGTTTTAAATCTTGTCTACATTAAAGATGAAATAGGTCTGGAGGGCTGAACACTGAGTACGCTGAAAACTATGAGTACGAGGTGCATTTTGAGTCTTATATTTCAAACTCGTTTGCAAAATATGATAGATATAAATACCATCTCCCTTCTTTACTTGAGTTACGGACCATTCCTCGCCTATTGAGTATGTTAGACAGCTGGTAACTTCTTTATTTATTCTGATCAATGACATATCGAATTCTAAATTTCGGATATCGTGTAAGAAAGTAAGAAAGACAAATACCAATATCTAATAATTCCTACATCTGTTGTATCTGTGCCTTTTTGTCACTAGCCACCTCCAAGTAGCAATTACTCTATTCCGCAGTACCAACTCTTTACTCTCCATAAGCTAACCTGTCACTGGCTAACCTATACATAGGAAGCACTATTGTCCATATTGCACACGTTCTTCTGTAGAATTTTGACATAGGCTGCATGAGCCCAAATGAATTGAAGCGTCTTCAGCGGGTAGCTACCCCAAACATGTTTCGGAGCCTGTACCGGTACATGTCTGTCTGCGTAGCGGCTCCTTGACTAAGCTTAATAATCAGCAAAGGCAACCCACATAATAATTATTAAATATGAAAGTGGCGAATGATGAATTGGATACGTACGTGAGGTTTTGCTTATAATTGCAGAGCTTCATTATGTATAAAGAATAAATGTCAAACCAAACATAATTACTGTATTTGTATAGTACAAGTTCAGATCAGAACAATTTGACTTACTCTTGTGCCAGTATGTACCGTTTCAAACTAGATAGCTTACCTTAGTAAAAACATATGCCAGCGTATATCTGAAGTGGAAACAAACTGTGGCACTATATTCAGTCCCAGTCATTATTAAATAAACAGTTACAGCTAGACCACCTGTACAAACCGAGGGCAATCCTAACAAGTTGGCAACAGTGAACATCCCACACCAAACATGTAAACCAAAACCTATGATGACACCTACTCCTCGCTTTGAAAGTTTCCAAACCACAAAGCTCTATTTCGCTGCCAATCCTGAGTTAATGTCTCAACATAATGGTCAAGTTTGTGATATTTGAGTAAACACTGTAAAATTGTAGTAATTTTTTGACATTGAGTAAATATGTACATAGGCATGTCAGAAAACAATGAAAGTCATTAGCATTTAAGTGAAAACCATGTTATCAAAACATATTTTTCTTACCCAGATCTTACGTACAATTAGGCAAACTTGTAACTGGCGTAGGCCGCTGCTTGCTACCGATAGCCTCTGGAGGTTTAGTTTGACAGAAAACATGACGGTAAGGTTAAACTGTCTAAGAGCTGAATATTAAAGGAAAATAATAATAATAATAATAATAATAATAATAATAATAATAATAATAATAATAATAATAATAATAATAATAATAATAATAATAATATTAATAATAATAATAATAATAATAATAGGTTACAAAACAGGCATTCCAAAATCTTTAAAATCATTGCAGACAAACTTTCCAACAATTTCTAGTTTTGAACAGTAAATTTGTAGAGCATTTCAGAAAGGAATGAGAGTCATTAGCTCTTAAGTCAAGAAAATATCATCAAAGTATAATTTTTCCTAACCAGATAGCAAGTAAATTTATGCAAACCAGCAGCTATGTTACTGGCCATAGCTCACCAAATGAGAGGTAAACAAAAGCTAAAGTACCGTCTGCATCTTAATAAGCACACACTCCCTATTAAACGCACAACCCCATTTTGTCAAAGAAAGGGCACCCAGTATAACCCATTATAGATTTCAAATAAGTAGTAGAATTTATTTTTACACTTTGAATCTACATTTTTTTACTTTTGTAGATGATTTTTGTTACAGCGTAACATGCACTTATTAAGATGAATACGGTATTTGAAATTATTCTATTTACGGTCAATGTAAATCTTACGATTTATTATAGATAGAGATGCCATTGGTTTTTATTTTAGTGACTATTGCACATTGTATGAATATCGAGAAAGTCTTGCCATTTTGAATTATGCCAACTAGATAGATTATAGCTTGTAAGACTTCCATTATATTCAATAGTATGATTGATAAAGATGCAGTTCAAGCTTCTAGATGTGTATTTTTGCTATGGCACACCTTCTGAAATGCAAACGAACATTATAGTATTTTAGATTTTAATAATTTGGAGTGTTTCAAACTTAAGACCTTGAGTATCACAGTAGATCATTCGTACGCTGAGACTCAGAGTCAAGCCTGGACAGGCTTGGTGAATCACAGCGGGAATCCCGAAAACTGAGCAGATTAGCCGCAAATATTTCATGCAATTGAACATAACCGCGATATTACTATTCTGGGATTGTCGTTATTTATTTTTTGTTAATTATATGTTTGTATGAAATTTTGAACACAGATCTTTGAACAGAAGGTTTTGTATTGTATATTTGTTGTAATTTGGTTTCCATTGCCACAAAAGATGCGACCTATTATACCAAACCTGTTGGGAAAAGATACCCAGTAATGATTGCATAATAATTATCTTTACATTTTTATTTTTAAACAACTACTCATATCACTCAATTGAAGAAATAGCAGAAGTACATTATGTTTGAAAAACACAGTTCAGCATCCGTCCTGGTACTGCAGGTGGCCTCATTTGTACTATTTTCGTTCTTCCGATTTTTGTTTCTTTTTAATTGTTTCGGTTATTATTACTATGATTATCATCATCATCTTCATCATCATCATCATCATCATCACCCTTGTTTTTTATTATGATTCAGAAAAAAGATACTATTACAATTGCTCTCGTCCTCGTGCCTAATTTAAACATTAGCGACATGTACTAGTGCAAACTTAAACAAGACCTGCCATTCGTGTTTGATGATCCTGGTTTAGTATTTCGTCAATCAGTCAGAGTTGTACCCATATGGGTAATGTAGTCTGTGTCAAAAACAGTAAGATTTTCAAAGCTGATTGCTATAAGGATGAAATCGCACAAATCGCTGAAAATAAAACGAGAGAGGAAAGGGTTTCTCCTATTCGATTTCACAATAAGGTCCCATTAATTGATTTTATGCCCTACGTTCGAATCACCCTACCTGAGGAATCTGTACAATAATAAGCATAAACCACACATCAGTATAAATCAAACTGGAATGAGCATAATGCACTTGTTGCATTCAGAGCGTGCCATTGACAACTGGCATGCAGCACTTTGGTACGTTATATTGATTATTAAAGTGCAATTTTAATTGCGGAAGTAAATTAATTTGATGCAAAGATACCACCCCTTTTGGCACTGAAATATACGTTGTAACAAACGTGAAAATAGATTTCAACATTGTCATTTCAGAATAAAGATGAAAGTGAAATATAAAAAATAACGATGATTATACGATCTCTTGTGCGCCTTATACATGTATACATCACAAAGTGACAGAGCAATCTCTAGTACATATATTGCAAAAGGCCTTTGAAAATACATACTCTGTAACACTGTGGGAACCCATAAATCACGTCAATATAAAATAAAATCTCGTTGTCTTTCCCATAGATAAAGTTACGTTTGTGTCATATAAAAGCAGAAGCAGATGCCCTCTGCTATTTTGCAGTTTGGGGACTTGTGTTTGACAGGGTAATGGCTTTGACTCTCACAAAAAATTAAACTATAAGTTTTGCATGTTTATTGACGCTTATAGATAGCCATACAGCTGCAG